>PVIY010009644.1:0-52066 GCA_004026745.1 Myrmecophaga tridactyla
CTCTCTGAATCTCTCATTCTCCAAAATATTTCCTCTTTTATAGGACTCCAATAAACCAATCAAGACCCACTCAAATGGGTGGAGACATGTCATCCCCTAATCCAATTTAACAACCACTCTTGACTAAATCACATCATCGGGGAGATGATCTCATTACAGTTTCAAACATATAGTATTGAATAGGGATTATTCTACCTTTATGAAATGGGATTTATATTAAAACATGGCTTTTCTTAGGGGGCATACTTCCTTCAAACCAGCACAATCATTATCCAATTCTGTGGTCTAAAAAACGGTAGTCCATTCACTGGACAGGGATCCTTTGAGATTCCTCTGAGACTTGAAGCAAGAGTTTTCTCTGTGTATCTGATTACTTAGTTTAATCAGGAAAGAAAAACTGAATGGTCATGAATTGCCCCACGAGAATTTCACAGGCAATGAGAGTGCCCATCCTGGGTGAAAGTGGATAGCTTCTCCTTTGGAAAGAGACAACACTGCTCTGTTTCTATTCTAATTGTTCTGCATAGTAATATGAAATGGCTATTTCCATGAAAGGATTTTCTTCTTATCACATTACAGTCTGATGTGTTTCTGCTGTACTAGAGACAAGGAAGAACAAGGCTGGGCACCTTGAAATGCTGATTCTGGATTCCTGGGCCATCTGTGCCGCTTCCATGACACAGATTCAGGACTCAGACTGGTGGCTATTTCACTTCAACCTCCTATTTCATTGCAAGTAATCTCAATCCATGTTAGACGGAGTGAGGGCAAGAGGGTGGATGGAAGCAATGCCCTCCCTGCATTCCAGCACCACCTCCCAAGCCATCTTTAAGAAATTAAAGTTCAGTAGTCCTGTCATCATATGATCTGGAAGAATTCCATATTACATCGACTTTACCATGGATTAGTTGTGTGACTTGGAGCAAGTTACTAAACATCTCCATGTCTCAGTTTTCTCATCTGTTGAATGGGGACAATAATGACTATTTCCTAGGATGCTGTGAAGGTTAGAGGAAATTAAGGGAGCTCTGTGAGAGCACAGACTTCGACCACTTTGTTCACTGCTGTAGTCTCAGTCCTAAAGCAGTGCTTGGCACATAGAAGGCACATAATAAATATTTGTTGAACAACAGCATATTAATATAATTAGTATACCTAAAATACATTATTGCATATAAAGTTATTTGTTGCATAAAGCATGTGCATTGCCTGACACGAAGCTGACATTCAGGAAATGCTAACTGCCATTATTTTTACTATTACTATTATTAGCCATTTTGCGTCACAGGGTTGCCATGAGGATGAGTAAAATATGCTCATGCTTTCAAACCATGTCAAGAAAAATTATGAGGCCAAAGGAGGGAAGTAGTCTACAAATACAAATCATTATTGTCAATCTCAATTCTAAATCTCAACATCCTATTTCACAGCACATTATTTACTCAGCAATATCAAACATTGCTTTCCTTTTGGACAAAAGGCCGCAAATGAGTACCTGACCTGAACAAATGGACAGATTATATGCCTTGTATATAATTGTGTCAGTTATGTGATTTCACAAGAGTTGTAGAAGTATATTTAGTGGGTGTCAGACACTTCTCTGCCATGGTTCTTGTTCCAATTGCAGGGGAAAACATTCAATAGACTCCCCTAAGTCTGTCTTTAATCAGGTGAATATCAAGAGGCTTTGAAAAAACCGACAGCAAGTTAGTGGCCTCATTTCCATTGCTTCAACATACGGGCTCCTTGCTCTCTCAGGACATTTGACTGGCTGGACCCACCGCCAGCTCGCTCCTGCCTCAGCTCATCAATGTGCTGGCTTCTTCTCATCACTCAAGTCCCAGATGAAATGAGGGTTCCTCAGGAGGCTTTCCAATTGCTCCACCTAGAGCAGCCCTCCTCCCAGCTTCCTCTCCACTACAGTATCATACTTATCAACTTCACAGCACTGTATCCCACCCTCTAATCATCTTCTTTTCTCCTTGTTTGTGTCTGCTCCCCAAACAGAATGTAAGCCCCTTGAAGGCAAGACTCCTCACTGTTCTTAGAAACTTCAGTATCTTCTGTGTTGAGAATAGAATATGGCACGTAGTAAATGTGATAAGTATTTACTGAAAGGACGTGGACTGAATAGGAAGGAAACAAGATGTGTGAAGTACTTGGATCAGGTCTCAAAGAACTGAGCATGGAATTAAATTAAAACCATTTCTCCCAAAGGGGTTCTGTTAAACATCTCTTTCAGAACTTTTTAAACTTTCATACTCCCTAGACAGATAAAAGTGACAACGTTTGTATGGCACCTGGGGTAAACAGCTGAGTTTCCTGGCTTCAGGCCCTATCTGGTCATTCCAAGGACTGAGGTGGTGGGACGGTGAAGGGAGGGAAGTGTGGCACTATTTCAGCACGCTTGTGACCCATTTGAAACTCACTGCTACCTTGATTGGAAAACTTCTGCAATACTGTCATTTGATGAACTGTAAAACTGAGATTCAGAAAGGTGAAATCACTTCCCCAGGTAGATAATGATGATGCTTTTTCTAGTTGCTAGATATTTTTCTTAAAGAATGAGGCATATAATGTAGGATGACAATAAACAGTTGAAGGCATCTGGTGGAGAAGACCTTGGGCTTGGGGCTCTAATTCTCCATATCCTGGGGCTGTAGTGATGGTGAGTTGGACCCTATTCCTACAACTGATGAAATTTGTTCATTTAATGATCACCATGGTTACCGCTCTTGACAGTTGAGTTAATGATGGATGCCTTAGTGAGATATTGAGATATAATGGGATAGTGTATAAGACACATCTCCAAGTTTCATGGAAAAATAAGGAACACAGAAAGCCCACATCATGAAAATTTTTGTCTCTGCCAGATCAGATGACAAATGCCATGACATTTAATAAATTATGGCTCAGGTACTGTTTTCAACTTATGATCAAAACCTGAGAATTTAAGTCATCTGGATCTGTTATTTCAAGTAGTATAACCAGAACTATGGTAAATTTAGAGATGGATCATTATTTTAAAAATTAAAACAACAGCAGGCCTTCCGGCTCTCATGAAGTCACAAGTAATGAGTTGACTCTCTAGGAAAGGATTCTTGCACATTTGTTAGGTTGCATATGGGGGAGGGTTCTATGGTCAAAATAATTCTAATAAATCATTTCAGGGCCGGAGCAACATATCTATATTCAGATGTCAATTATCCAGGCATAATGGATCAAAGTCCCACAAGGGTTTCCCAAGAAACCTTAATTGAAAACTCTTCAAGAGTAAAGACCATCTTCTGTTTTTTTTTCACATTTTCTGAGTGTTTCAGCAAAGATTATTTTGTAAAATGCCATTGTCCTGAAGTCTGGAACATCAAATTCTAGCACTGGAAACCTAAATGCCAGCCAAAAAAGACTCTATGGAGTTAAAACAGTGATGGGAAAGTACATGTAGTGAAACCATATATACTTCTCTTTTCCTTCAATCTTTCACTGCCCTCACATTATGGACAGTTCTGGTAAGTTTGCTTAACTGATTTCCAAGAGCATAGCTACTTCTAGAGATCTGAAAGGGGGCCATGAAAAGGCCATTAGTAGAATGAAAAATGCATACACAACATGAAGGAATGACAGAGGAGACCATACTTACAGAGAGAGCAATAAGACGTAACTCACCTAGGCCATTCTGTGTAGAAGCAAAAAAGCAACCCTTAGGGATGTTTTGAGGGAATCAGCCCATGCTTCTCCCTAGCAGTATTTATTAGTAGTATCATAACTAATTAATTAAGGTGACCCTGGGGCACGCCAAATAGGTTACATTTAACTCTACTTAAAAAGGCATTGATTTATAATATTTTCCTCACAAATTTTTAAGTAAAAGCAGTTTATTGTCCTTCAAGGATCCCCTCCAATAGCTTCTCGTCACTGAATCCAGCATAAACTTTAGCAATACAAATCTGATCCCTGCCAACCAGCACTATGCAGAACCTTCCAGCGACTTTTTCCTACCATTAGCCAAAATCCTGAACTCCAGGTCCTGCCTGCTCTGGGCTCCACCCATTCTCCAGCCTCAGCTCTTACTCCTATCCCCAACTTCTGTGTTCTGGCTACAATGACCTTCATTCAGTTCCTGGAAAGGAAAATTCTCTCTCTCACTACAGGGCCTCTTCACCTGTTCTACCTTCCATCTGACCACACCCCCATTTGCATACACACAGAAACATGCACACACATACAACTACACACATTGCAAGTGTTAACGCAACATGTTAAATCTGATTTACTTATCATGATCTCAGATTAAGTCCAATATCATTGGGAAGCCTTCCTTGACTCCTTAATTATTCTGATTGATAATTTCAAAGGACTGTCTTCCTTTCAATAAAAGGATATTATATCTGTAATATGCTTCCATTGAGTGTAACAAAGGCAATATGCCAAAGTTAAATGTCAATAAGTGGAAGGTATGGGAGAGGGGTATGGAATTCTTTGCAGAAGAAAAAGAACTGTCCTCATATAGATTACAGCGGTGAAGGTATGGCTATGTGATTATACCAGGAAGCACTGACTTTTTACTTAGGTTGGATTGTATGATGTATGAGTACAACTGTTTAAAAATAACTGAGAGATACAAGTGCTGGAGAAAATGTGAAGAGAGAGATGTACCTAGTCACTATTGGTAGGGAAGTAGAGAGGTGCAGCCCCTCTGGAGAACAGCGTGGTGGTTCCACAGGAGGTTAGGGGTGGGGTTACTGCATGATCCTGCAATCCCACTGTTAGGTATATATTTGGAGGAGCTGAGAGTGGGGACAGGAATGGACACTTGCACATTGGCATTCATGGTGGCAGTGTTTTAGATTTGTAATGAATGGAGGTGGCCTAAGGGCACATCAACTGAGGAACAGAAGGAGGAACAGTGGTGAGTACATACAATGGACTATGGAGTGGCTGCAAGAAGGAATGAAGTTGTGAGGCATGAAACTAGGTGAACATTGAGGACAGTATGTTGACTGAAACATGTCAGAAGTGAAAAGACAAATATTATAATGCCTCATTAATAAGGACTAACTATAATGTATAAACTCTAAGAATTGAATTTGAGAGCATAGGTTATCCAGGTGAATACCTATTGTAAAGGTTCCTAGATTGTAAACTCTTAACAGCAATCAGATCTATTCTGGAGTTGTAACTGTGATTATTAAATTCAGAAATGCTGAGCTCTCATGTATAACCTGGTCATTCCCTGGAACTCCAGGCATTTGGGTGACACTTGAGACTCAGAGCTAGAGTTCTGCTGCTATGAAAGTCAGCACTACCCCATGCAGCAACTGTTACAGACACTGAAAAAGTGATCAGACTTCAATTAGAGATATGAATGAAGCTGATCTGGTTAGAACCAAGGTACATCAGACTAAAGGGTAAAGGATGATATTCAATGTATTTTTAAACTTCATCTTCTGTACGAGAAGAAAGGAAAAGATGTTTATTTGGTACAAAATTTAAATTTTCGGTGGCACACCATAAAACTTAACTTGTATGGACAATTTATTTGAACACCATCCATTTGAACATGGAGTGAGATCTTTTTGGTTTGTACAGGATGATGTGATGCCCTGATACATCCCAGAGTAATATGGCCAGAAGATAAAAAAGTATTTACAAAGTTCCCTTGAGGGATTGGGGGAAAAGGTGGAAGTATTAAACTTCCCTACCTGGGGTAAGACCTGATATTCTCGCAAGCATTAGGAACTGCCAATTTGATGGGCCAGACCCTGGATCTTGGGGTTTGTCCTTCTGAGACATATTCCTGCAGAAGAAAAACTAAGCCTATTTAAGATTATGGCTAAGAGTCACCTGCGGAGAATGTCTGTTCTTGCTCTCTCTCTAAGCCCAACTCTGCAGGTGAACTTACTATCCTTCCCCCTCCCCACGTGGGTCATGACTCCCAGGGGTATAAGTCTCCTTGGCAACATGGGACATGATTCCTGGGGCTGAGCCTGGCCCTGGCAATGCAGGAGTGAGAAAGCCTTCTTGACCAAAGGGAGAAGAGAAATGAAACAGAATAAAGTTTCAGTGGCTGAGAGATTTCAGATAGAATCAAGAGGTTGTTCTGGAGGTTATTCTTATGCAGTATATAGATATGCCTTTTTAATTTTTGGTGTAGTGGAGTAGCTAGAGGGAAATACCTGAAACTTTTGAACTGTAATCCATTAGCCTTGATTTGTAAAGACAACTGAATAACTATAGAGATTTTAAGGTCTGTCCATGTGATGGTGAAAACCATGTGACTGACACTCCCATTATCCAGTGTAAGGTCAGATGAATAAGGAAAAATAAATACATAAATAAATAAACAGTAGAGGGGAAAGGGGTGAAGGGGAGATTTTTCTTTAAACAAAAAAATACAGAGCTCCTATTTGGAACAATGGAAATGTTTTGGGAATGGATGGTGGTGATGGTAGCATGACATTGTGACCATAATTAACAGCACAGAATGTGGTTCAAAGGGGAAATGTTATATTGGATATATGGTAACAGGATCTAGGAACCTTTACAATAGGATAAAAAATGTTTAAAAATTCATGAAACTACACTATACAAACAGTGAACCCTAAGTTAAACCATGGAGTATAGTAGTTGATTGTACAATTATAAAAATGTGCTTTTACCAATTGTAACAAAGTTACCACACCAATACAAGGTGCTAATAATAGGATATATATGGGAATCCTGCATTTTATGCAGGATTCTCTAATAAAAACTTAATAAAATTTCTAATAATGAAAACTTTTCTCTAATAAAAACTTAAAGAGACTATATCTCTGCAGACAATTTCATATTCACTAATGGGATTAGTCAATGAAACATGAGCACTGTGTCTGGTTTTGTTCACCATGATAACCCCAGTGCCTAGGCATGCAATCAATGTCTACTCGAAGTTTGAATGAATAAGGCTAGAATTTGATGATGTTTAGTACCAAGGCAAAGGCTTATAGGTCTAGGGATAAATCGATAGAAAAATATGATCCCATTCCAACCAAGGTAATTGGAAAAGAATGTCTCAACCTCATTCCAAGTAATATGGCAACCCACAAAGACTAGCCCAACAAGCAAGAGGGTCAATCAGTGTCTTGGAGTAAAATTTTGGCAAATTCGTGTTGGAAAAGGAAGGCTGCTGGCTTTTACCATTGCCCCTTCTGGGAAGAATTATTTACTCCCATCTGGGCGGTAGTAAAGGTGAGACAATTTACCAATAAGCTTTGCAATGAATTTATATCCTTTATAAGCAAGGGTTGGACAATCTATGTCACTTCTCAGAGTACCAAAACCATTATGATATCCATATGTGATTATCTTATATCAGGAGTAATTCCCGAACCTTGTATATTACCAGTTTATCATGGTCTCCCTGGAATAGTCACATACCTTGCACAAATAAATATTCAAGTTAGAAAAGCATTACTATATCATTTATTCTATTATGCACAGTGATCTTACAGTGTATGCTAGGCATACAGGAAATTCTGGTTAATAAACTCGTATGTACATTGTAGCTTAATTGTTCATTTTTAAGTTGTTAGAATAAAAATATAGCTAGCAATAAAATTAGTCTAAACATAATTTAGTATTTCTAGGATGATTCAGGAAGTTCTTCAGAACTTGGCATGCCTCTGAATTATCAATATGCTCAGCAATATCATTATATCCTAGGTATGAGTAAACGCTCCCCAAAGGAGTTTCAGCTAATGGATTATTAAATAGATGAGTTTTTGGGTTTTTTTTTTTTATGTGTAACAAGAGGTGTTAGTAAGAATATCCACTAGAAATGGTCTTATTGGCAGTTTGGTTATATATCTGTATTTATTTTCAATAGTTAAAAATGAAAGTTAGAAACAGAGATGAGGACGAAGAATATGTGGCCTTTCAGCCAGGGTGAGATGGTCCTAGCGTGGAAGATAGAAGATTCCATTAAGATAACATGATATTTATTTGAAATAAGGCTTCTTTATAGAAAGCAAAAGTTGAAGCATAAGGTGAAACAGTACAAAACAACAGTCTTTCCTTAATTCTCCATTTCTATGATGCTGCCTTGCTACGTCTTATAAGAAAAGTTATTAAATGGCTCTTAGTATGTCTTCATCTACAACAACCCTAGTAAAACTCAGATTATCAAAGGTAATCCCTCCTGCTGTGCCATAAAAGCTGTTTTTATCTGAATGCCAAATTGGTCATTGTGTCGAACATTATCTTGCCCACTAGTAACTATTGCTGAGCATTACTAGGAAGCTTGTTTTTCCCACGGACCTAATTTTTCCTTACAACTAACTGGACATTTAAATGCATAACCTCTGTTTTCCATCTCCTGCTATGTTAGATGTGCCATGTTCTTACAAATGGCCCTAAGGCGCCGGTTTTAGAAATCGATTACAGCTCCGATGGGGTAAGACGTGTAAGTATGCCGTGTGGCTTGCCTCTGCAGGGACGTGGTTGTCTGCGTTCCCTCGTGGCAAAGGCCTCCTGCGTGTAGAACTGGCTGGGAGGTCAGAGAGGAGATGGTGGCGCCTGAGAGAACTCACCTCAAACCTCGGAGGCAGCACTGGGGCCCATGGTGGCTGATTCAGCTGGGCCCAAAAAGGCAAGACAATTAAACCTCCAGAAGTTTGTGGAGCACTTCAAAGACGAAAAGCACTATATAACTGCTAAGTATTATTATTATTACATAGAAGGAAGAAGGGTAAAAATGATGAATGCTAAGAAAGAGATACCTATAAGATTTAATGTACCAGCAAAGAGCAGAATAAGACAATTATCACATACTGAAGTTTAAAAAGTTCTTTAAAAAAAAAAAGGATGAGAAAACCATGCTTGGAAATGAAAGAAAGGCACCATGAAGCATTAAGATAAATCATGTAATTTTAATGCAACGTCATAGAGACAGAGGTCACTGAAAAAGACAATGGGGATTCAGAAACATGGCAATGATAATTAATTCCTTAAAAAAATCAATTAATATTTTCTCTCATCATTTACAAAGGAGGAGGGAGCAGACGATGGTAATACACACATTTCCCAAAGGATGAGCCAGGTGTGGTGAAGGAAATCAGAATCATGTCAACATGGGTGATCAGGAAATTAGAGCATTCGACAACCAATGCTTCCATGGGGCTAAGGGAATATCCATTTTGAGATGCTGCAGAAGGAGAATAAGCAAATTGAAACATGTAGCTTTCAGAAATGACTAGCAAGGCGGTTTTATATTTAGGGCTTATAGAAGAAAAATAAGGATCATGGGTCCTTTTATTTTCACAGCCAGATAAGACCCATTTCCTAATGGATACAGTGATTTTTAATATTCTATCACATGAAAACACTGTGCACAGAAAATACAAACACATGCATACACACATTACACGTGCACACACCCACTCAAACAGCAACATAGCGGAGCCAAGCCTTTGTGGTATTTGCTCCGCAAAAATCACTTGTCTATAGTTACTCATCATTAGAGAGACAGACCTTCTTCATTGGCTCCTAAGAAACAATGGGCAATTGGGAAAAAGCTCATAGAATACTTTCTGAATGCTTCTGTACACAGAATATAGTTTCGTAAATTTTCTGTTTGTTTTGAAGATACAAAAGATAGAGAAAAACAGAAGGTACTGGACTTAGGATGCACATTATATGGCATTATAAAATATTCAATTACAAGTAACTCAATATACAGGACAAGTGGATAATGCAGGAAAGATAAATTGTTGAACTAGAAAGAAAAACGAGACTATGTGAACAAATGCTAAATGTTGCTGTAGGTTGCAATAGTATAAGGTCAATGTAGGACCAGTTTAATCCTAAGAGAAAAGATGCCCAGGATGGTAATAACAGTTGTTAATGATATTCACTAGATGGGGACAGTCAACAAAGACGAAGGTGAAAAAAGTCAGCATGGCCCTGACGGAATGGGTTCCAAGTAGGATAAGTGGTGAATGCAATTAAGAAGAGAAAAATGAAAGATAATGAGATTAGGGATAAAAAATGTGAAAGGCCATGTGGCCAAAATAATCACATGGCACAGAGTGGCCTTGAATAAGATTCAGAGGGGGTAGATAATGATCTAAACCTTGCATCTGAATGGTTATCTACGCTTTTAAAGAAACAAAATCCAGTTGCGCGGGGATCAGTAACCAAAAATAACACTTGAGATTATTTCAGCACTCATATAAGGATGGCGCGGTTGAGATCACATTTGAAATGGTGTGCTGAGCTCAAATCACTCGGTTATAAAAGGCATATCATAGAAACGAAGGCAGGAGAGACAGAGGGTGTTCAGGCTGATACACCCTCACAAAGAGCTCAATTATTGCAAAAGGTCAGGGTCAGGCAGGAGAGCCTGTGTTCTTAGGGAGAGAGAAGATTAAGAGAGAACCTCATTAAGAAAGTGATGAATCTTTTATTTGTATTTAATTTGTATACAAATAGTGCCCTTTTCCTGATATTGATATTTATCCAGAACAGGGTCTTGCTGATGATGTCAAAGAGATAGGGATGTTATGTTTTATCACATTTGTCTTTGGCGCTATGGCCCATGTGTGGGTGTCCTGAGACTATGCCCTGAGCCTCTCTGTGCTGGGGTCCAGCCAGCATTCCAATGCATCTCTCTCTCTCTCTCATTTAAGAAGGGGTTTCAGGCTCTGGCAGAGGAGGCCACATATGAGATCCTGCGGAGTGCCATATAGGCAGAATTGATGCAATGGATGCCAAAAGCATATTCGATTTGGAAAATAAGTCCACAAAGAGTTGGCTGCAACCCAAGGGCTCAGAGAGAATGGAGGAACAGCAGAGAAGGGTCACCTGGGCATGACCTTCAAAACTTTTTTGAGGCATCAGCTGGAAGAGGCACCTCCTGTCCCTCAGCCTAGCTTCTGGATCTCAGAAGGGCTCTGGCCTGCCAGCCAGGTTTCTAGACCCTGTGATGCAGCAGAAAGTCAAAGAACATAAAAGACAAAGAAAAACTAAAAACACAACTTTGAGCTTGTACCAGTCTTGCAAAGGAAAGCATAATTCACTAATAACAAGGCCATGGAGAAAGCATTCCCTTCTCAAAGATGAGGACATGACCATTCAATCTGGGAGGCTCATTCTTTCAGAACCACAGTTGCTAAAACACATCTAAATGACATGTCTGTCATTTTGTTTTTGTCAGTTTTGTTATTTTTTAAGCTGTCATCAGGTTTTTCTTCCTTCTCTTCTTCCAATCTACTTACCTATTTTTCCTTCATTCTTTTAAGATTTTCTATATTGGAAATGAACGCCCCCCAAAGCCCACACTAGCCAACACAGTTAATTCTGTGGCATACAGACTAACTGCTTTCTAGAAAGAAACTTCCTTGCAAATATGGGTTAAGTTAAAATCAAAATCATATCTCATTATTTTGAGAAGGAGGCAATAGTGCCCTTTGTTTTCTCCACAGTTCCTCTCAACCCTGGTGTCTGCAGTCCAGGACTTGGGGTATGGAGGGAAACCACAGTAGAAAGGGAAGGAATCCCAAACAGAATAGGGTAAATCTAAGGGCTAAACTGGCAAAGGAGCTGGCAACTTCTGAATATTTTTAGACTTTCACGTTGAAGAATCCAAGGCTGTTTGGCCAACCCAAGCAATGTAAGCTGGTGTAACAGCCAAGGGGTCCAGCCGATTGGTGGAACTGGGCTTGCTAGAAGATACTCCTAGTTAGGTGGTGGCGGTGTTGCTGGTTGAAGCAAGAGTCGGGGGTGGGGAAGGGCAGGGTCGGGGAGGGGGCTGCCAGTTGTCAAGTTGGTTGTCAGAGCCACAATTGGGTGGGCTGGGATTTAGAACCTGCCTTTGGGCTGTAATTTCACTTTTTGTGTGTTTAGCTCTTGTCTTGCCACAACACTGCAAGTCTCCGGGAGGCTGGACTGTTTGATCAGCTCTGCATTCCCGGCAGCATCTTACATGTGGCAGTCACAGAGGTCTGTGGATTTGACTGTGAGCTATCTGACATCGTGACTGTGGTCCAAATGGCCCATGTTAATTCCATTGATTGCTTTCCATTCCAAGCAATGGTGAGCCACATCGTCATGTCTTGTCAGATTCTATCTGGGGCACAGTGTGATCCTTTCACCTGTTTTTCAAACGTGGGCTTCCTAGACTCCCCCAGCAGGCTTAGCCCCACCCATCTCCAGCGGCCAGGCTAACACAGGACCCATGGGATTTAACAATTCATGGTGAGAATCTGGGCACTCAGCACTACCAATCCCATTGCTAGTCTGGCTCTGATTTCAGTCCCATTTTGCTTTTTGTTCCTGAAGCCCTTTGCTCCAGGACCCATAAGCCTTAGTCTGAGATCTTACCAGTCCTGTAGGATTGTGACAAAGCATCTCTCTATTTCCTCTATACAGAGTACAGCACCCAGAGTAAATCCAATGGCAGTGACCTCATTGCCTGTTATTAGATGCCTTCTAACAGTCACTGTTAGAATCACCTGCTCATAGAATCTCCAGAGCTATCCTCTATTCACCTGCTGGGAAAACCTCTGCAATGTGATGTTTTACTCACTGACACCAGGATCCTGCTGGGGCCACCATCTGTTATGCTTTGCCAGACACTTTGGATGTTGTGAACTGCCTGCCCACTCGCTCCAAGGACCTGCAGCTGGTATCTCCCTGAGCTCCCTCCCCTATGTTCTTCCTCTCCCCAACCCGTCCTGTCCTACTACAATGATCCCACTATGTCTCCAGTTATGAGGCCAAGCATTTGTGCTTTGTATTGTATCATCCTTATATGTAATAGGTTAAACTGACATAATCCTTGCTGATTAGAGCTGTCAAAAATTAAATGGAATCTAATCCTATGGTACAAAATATTAAACCTAATGAAGTATACATCCTTAGGACCCTCCCTGCCCACATCCCTTCCTTCTTGCTTCCACACATAGAAACACCTAGATATCCTATTCCTTGGTCTCTACATATACTAGCACAGCAACTGCAGGGATACAAGTCCAGAGAAAATTAAAGTGTTCAATAGAATAGCTAACATAGACTTAAAAATTAAAATTAAGAATTGAACTTGCTGGGCCATCAACACCTGTGGCAGGAAAAAGCTCAGGTTTTCAGCCCACTTAAGAAAACCTGACTTTGAATATTTTCTGCAACTTTGGAGGAGATTATGCTAGAATAATTTGGTGACTTGTCTTTGCCCAATTCTCAAAATCACTATTTGTTCTGTAGTCATTCTGAAACTTGAATAGTTAAATTTTGGTGTTAAAACTGCTAGCAAATTTCAATTCTCCTGACTATCATTTTATAGCTTAAGACAAGTTGCTGATTGATATGTGGATATGGAAAAAAAACATATTTGGAGATGGAACAACTCTAGCAGAATACCCATGACAGAAGAAACATTACTCTTAATGAGACAGCACTTACAGAACAATGTCAAAGAAGAGGGAAGCATAAAACTAAACAGTATTCTAAACCTACATCACTGTTGAAAAAGGCATCAAACTTTGCATGAACCATGAAACTTTCAGATTAAGTAGAACCTCAACGTTCAATAATATCATTTAAAAGGAGATGTGCCAAATGGTTGGGGAGAAATTCAACTATTTCCTCAAAATGGAACAAATGCAATTGGGTTTGGAAAAACCTGATTGTGTAGGAGTAAACCTCGGGAGACAGCAAGTACAGGGGAAAGCAACATTTAAGTGGGATTTCAGATGCCTGTGGAAGTTGGAATCCAGCATTCTCTAGGTCAGAACTCGTGTGTGTCATGTGTGTTCCTGAGGCATCCTTGCTGAAAAACGTACGAGCTTAGAGAGGTCATCAAAGATGGTCACACTATTTATCTTGGCTTTTATATATCATTATTCCTCTCTGATTTACTTAAATTGTTTAGTGTGATCTACGCAATTGCAAAAAAGCTGTGTGTTGGGTTTGGTTATACTCACTTGGCTGTCTTGTTACCAAATATTTGATCATTTCTATTCCAAATGAGTTGGGCAACATTAATTCCACAGATGCTATTCACAACAGATAATTAAATCTCAACAGAGAAACAGAGTTGTACAGTTATGCCGGAAAGATAAACCTTTTCAGTTTTAAATATCATAAAAAGTGATATTTTGGAATACGTATTGGTCCCAAAGATAAAAAAGAAAAGACATATAACAAACTGAAGTAAAGAACTGTGTCCTATAGGGTGGCTGCCGTGGCTCAGCAGGCAGAGCTCCGATCTGCCGTGCTGGAGGTCTGGAGTTTGATCCCTGGTGCCTCCTGCCCATATGCAAATTAAAAAAAAAGAAAAAAAAGAACTGTGTCCTATAGATTATATAGGTACTTGCTTTAAATTCCAGAATTTTATTTAAATTACAGGATACATTTATTTATTTGCATACCTTTTCATTCACTCATTCACTCATCTGAATGTTCATAGAATATTAGATATCCTGAGGAATATGCAAGAGAGTATTCTTGCCCTCGGGAAACATATACTCATCCAATAATTATTGCATATCTGTTAAGTGCAAGATATGGTAGAATTTTACCATTTTCATTACAGGAATGGAGGAAAAAGAAGATTTTGTTAAGAAGAAATTAGAACACTAGCACATCAAAAATGGCATTATCCAATCTTTATTTAAAGCAAGAACTAATTACTGACATTCACTCTCTCTGTATCAGGACAAATGACTTTCTGAAGTTTTTCCTTTGAACCAATAGGGAGTCAAACAAGCTGATCTAAACACCAGCCAACAAAAGGGCTCTGAATGGGAAACCCTGGGAGGCTCAGAATTGTTGACCTAAAACACTAGTTACTGATTTAAAATGTTGATGCCCTAAATGATTCTAGTAGCCATTAATGGTTCTTACTAACTTGCTTAGCTACTTACAAAACAGAGCTATGCATTGGGAAATGTTTGCTTAGTAACAGGTACTCAAACTACCAATACTTATTCCTTTGACTTTGAAATGCAATTTGACATGAGCAGCACCGTGGATTCTACTCTGTGTGAATCTACAAGTCTTCAACATCTCTCCCTTGGTGGGTAGCCCTTACCTTATAGACCCTATGCCTGCAATTGAACTCACCCTCTCTCTTCTTTCATTCATTCATTCAACCAACATTTACTTATGCTTGGTGACCTTGTATTCTAATGGGGACAAGGACAGGGACAAACATTAAGGAAAATATAACGTAATGGACAAGTATATTACATAGTATGTTACAAGTAGAGGAATTTAAGGGAGATGAGATGAGATTTTATATATGGTGGTCCAGGTAGGCCTTATTCTTTAATTAATTGTTTGCATTTCTGGCTTGGATTTCACGAATACCCTGGTTTTTTAACTATGGGTTAGTCATAGATCTATTTATAATACTAACCCCATGTGCTGGTTTGAAAGTACCTCCGAAAAGCCATGTTTTCCATCTTTTGGAGGCAGCTGTTTCTTTTCATCCTCATTTAATAATGCAGGTTGGACTACTTTGATTAGATTATCTCCATGGAGATGTGCCATGCCCAATTGTGGGTATTGACTTTTGATTACATGGAGATATGACTCCACCCATTCCAGGTGGGTCTTGATTAGTTTACTGGAATCTTTTAAAAGAGAAACCATTTTGGAGAGAAGATAGAAACAACAGAAATGCCAGAGCCTAGAGAAACAACCCAAGCCTCAGAGCCGACAGAATCTTCACAGCAGAGCTGTCACAGACGCAGACATGTGGAAAACAGAGACATGGATATTTGGAGACGCTTGGAGCCCAGCAGACATCACCATGAGATGTTAAGCAAGCCAGAAACTGGAGAGGCAGATGCCAGCCACGTGACTACCCAGCTGACAAAGGTGTTCCTAACCCATGGACCTTCCTTGAATTAAGGTAACCTCTTGTTGGTACCTTTGTGCATTTTCATTGCCTTAGAACTATAAACTTGTAACTTACTAAATTCCCCTTTTAAAAAATCGTTCTAGTTCTAGTATATTGCATCCCAGCAGCTTGCAGACTAACACATCTCATATTCATGCTTGTGAACACAATGGTCCAGAAATATCCACTCAGTTACGGGGCCAGAAAGATGGCTTATGTTCTTTCCCCTTGTCTTTGCATGCCACCATCTTCAGGACGGGTGATTGTAGTGTACCTTACCTCATGAGAAAAGCTAAACTAAGGACAGAAGTTAATGCTTTCCAGCATGCTCCATGTGACCATCAGTGTACACCCATCATGACCAGTCCACTGAAGTGAGAAGATCTTAATTCATTCAAATTCTATCACCCTTCTTGGGCCCTCTCTATATCAGCTAAGTGTTCTTGCTTTCCACTTTCATGAACTCTTTCTCATAAAATGTCAATCTTGGCTTAGGACAGCAAATCCAAACTTCTTATTCCCATGGGTTCTAGGTCCTTCTCAGTCTTACAAATACAACGAACTGCATAGCTGGCCAGCTTTCCAGACCCTACTGTTGATCCCCTCCCTCCAGAAAATCTTTCCAGGAAACCCATCTAACTAGGTTGTCTTAGAAGGGCTGATCTCTCCTAACCACTTTGACGACCATATCTTTCCTTGCTCAGGGTATCTATCTCAAGAGGATTGTAGCTGGTTGAGGCTGAGTTTAGTAATTTGGTTTCCCAGCAGGGCTGATAGTCTTCTCTTCTGTGTGCAGATTATCTGATTTGTGGCTTGTGATTCTTCACACTCTTCCACACACCCTCACCTTGCCTTCCCTCCCTAACAGTTGGGTCAGAGTGCTCAGAGATGTCCTCTTGCCTAAAGGTTGGCATGTGTATGTCTCCTGCCAGGCTCATCCCTGCAAGAGGCTCTCTCAGAGCAGAAGCCAGACCATTGACCCGTGTAATGCCCCCAAGAGGTGATGCTGTGTTCTCCAGACAATAGTCACTCAAAGTAAGTGCTCAGTGATGAAAAATCCTGAAGAATAAAGGGGCACAGGCATACATGGAACAAATTTAGAAAGCATTTTTAGAAACTGAAAGAGAATTATTTGTTAAATATAATAGTGATCTTAGCCCTTAGATTTTTATGCACAGTCCCTGGTGAATTCTTGGGCTCCTCTTATTTAACCTCCCTGGATCTTATAACAGCACATAACCTATTATCTACACAGCTCTTTATTGTTTCTGCCAAGGGAAGAATACATTAAGTTGCCTTTGAAATCTTTATCCTGCTACTATCTGCATGTATTAGCATATTTTATGATTTAAATCTAATTATAAGGGTTTTCCAAGCGATGTAACTGAAAATGATCATAGTTGAGCACTTTTACACAGCCAGAATAAAAAGCAGAAAAATAGCCAAGGTTTTATGAAAAGCTATCACACATGACATATCTAAACTGATGAAAGATCAGAAATTTAAAGAAGAAATAAAAGCAACCCAGTTCTATCATTATTTGTAGGAAGCTTCTTGGATCTGTTTCGTGCTTTCACTGACAATATTCCTGGGTTTCCTCAAACAATCCCACAGGCACCACTTGCCTGACTCCAATTGGATCCTTAGGGGATTGCCATTAGGACTGTTTCTCCAGGTGACTGCAACAATGCATTCTAAATACAGGGCATTTCTTTTCATAAAAGTTTTCTTAGAAGGAAACATTACTGAGAAATATTTGTGAAGGGCCTATGAAACGTTTATGCAGCCAAGTAGTCAACTGGTTTGGGTCACTAAATATAATGGTCATGTTGGCTGGACTGGTCAAGTTTCAAACTAGAAGTCTGCCAAGAAAGTTGCTATAACCAGATTAAACAAAACCACCTCTTAGGAAATTTTGACCAGAAGGTATGGTCTTACATATCTTTCTAACCTGATGTGCCCTTACAGAGAAGAAGTACATTCAACTGCTATATAATAAAACTTGAGAAATAAAAAACAAGGGCCCTAACCTGCCCTCTTCCCCCCCCAAAAAAAATTTGGATGAAATTTAATCTTCAGTCTTTTCAGCTAATAGACCCTTCTAGAGGAATATAGAGGATTTACAGCATTAGTGAACTGGTCCATCACATATTCCTTTAAAAGGGTGTAGAGAATTTAATTAAACCACTCCCAAGAAGAAGGAGCAGAATTGAGTGGTGAGGATGGTTATGAAATCCTCGGTGGTGATAATGTATCTCAGAGGAAAACCCTGCAGAGCAGGGGACAGAGGGAGATGGCCTGTGACCTTGGTTGAGTCTCTTAACCTTGACAAGCCTAGATCATTCTACTTTAAAATGAAGTTCCATTCTTTCACCAGCATTAGGCTAGGCCTTAGAGATAAAACAATTACTATATCATGATCCTAACCTCAAGTAACTCACCGCTCAACAAGGAAAACATACAGATAATGATGTGGCAAGTACAATCAAAGATGAACTAAAATATACAGTCTGGTAGGCTGATAGCTTTTTTTTTTTTCCTTTTTTCTTTTTTCATGGGCAGACACCTGGAATTGAACCTGGGTCTCTAGCATGGCAGGTGAGAATTCTGCCCGCTGAGCCACCATGGCCCACCCATAGCTTTTTATAAAATCAACTGAAATAATGTATCTAAAAATAACTTGTAAATGATAAAGGATGATGTAAATACAGTTTTACCCAGGGATAGGACTTCTCATATGAGGGAAATGAACTATGAATTTAAATGAGTATATACAGCATTTATGTTTATAACATTATGAGTCAGGGAATAATCCTAGTGCTGAAAATAGTTTTGTATTACAGGAAAGTATCTGATAACCAAATCCTATGACATAAGACACTAAAAAAAGTTTTAATCGGTGACTTCTCAGAATAAAATCTTCCTTGGCTCCATATTGCCTACAAAATCACATCCAAACTACTTAGCAGGGCTGTGCCCATTTGAAAGGATTTATGTATCTTAGAATAGCCATGTTTTAATCCTAATCAGTCTTGTGAAAGCAATAGTTTCTTCTAATCCCTATTCAGTATTATAGTTTGGAAGCCTGATTAGGTTATTTCCACAGAGATGTAGCTCACCCAATTGTGGGTATTAAACTCGATTAGATGGAGATGTGTCTCCACTCATTCTATGTGGGTATTGATCAGTTTACTGGAATCCTATAAAAGAGGAGACATTTCAGAGAGAGTTCCTTTTGAGAATGCTGCAGAACCACGAAGCAGAGAGTCTACCAGCCAGCGACTTTTGGAGATGAATGACGAAATGCCTCCCGGGGAGCTTCATGAAGCAAGAGGCCTGAAGAGAAAGCCAGTAGATGCTGCCATGTTTGATATGTGTTCTTGCAGCTGAGAGAGAAATGCTGAACGTTACCAGCCTTCTTGAATCAAGGTATCTTTTCCTGGATGCCTTAGATTGGACATTTCTATAGACTTGTTTTAATTGCAACATTTTCTCAGCCTTAGAACTGTAAACCTTGCAACTTAATAAATTCTTCCTTTTTAAAAAAGTCATTTTGTTTCTGGCATATTGCATTCCAGCAGCTTGCAAACTAGAACAGATGCCTTCCACAATCTACCCCAAAACTCTATTTGTATCTTTACAGTCTAGTAGGTGGAGTTATTCTGGCACATGATATGAACATTTAAATATTTATAGAATGGAATAGCACTGAACAAATCATTGAAGCCATATCAACCATGGTCTCCATTCCAAGGCACTTAAATCCACAAACTCTTACCCTGTATCACCCTCTCTGTGCTGTACTCATGTTACTTCATCCCTCCACCCAGAACATCTTGTCCATTTCTACTTGTCAAAGCCTTTTCCAGCCTCTCAGGCCCAGCCACCTAAAGCCACTTTCCCTATAAACCTTCTCAGATGGCATCCAGGTGCCCCATAATATTTATGTGGTACTTCTACCAATGCACATAAAACATTTTAACATGTAATAGCAATAGTTACCCATGAGTTTATATTCAGCCTTGGGATGTTCTCCCTTAAGGACAGAATCCATGCATTATCCATTTTTTTTTGTCCGATCTCTGAGCAAGTCTTCAAATATATGTGGAATGGATGAAAATCCCAGATGTCCAAGTTCTAAGCAGGCCCCACATAACACAGGGGCAGGAGTTGCAATAGCCTGGCCTTGAACTTGCATTTTAGAAAGCTAAGCCAAATAGTACACAAACCAACCCTATCCCTTGAGGTCTGAAAGCTAAGAAGAGAGCCAATTTTCTGCTCACTTTGCTCTTAGTTTGTTCCCTAAAGAACATGACTCCAGATGATCTGAAGTCAGGAAGGGCACACTCCCCCCACCCCCGGGTTCTGTTTTTAGCCTTGTGCCTGCTAGGAAACTTAGATACCATGGTGATAGGAGTCACAGAAATAGAGAGAGACAGAAGATCAATTGCCAAAAAGGCTCTGTGTTCTGTGCTCCCAGCATAATAGGAAATTTCGCATGCTGAAAGCTTGAAAGTAATTTACCACATATTTACTATTTACTTCCTTAGATAATTCTAAGAACAGAAAAGAAAGAGCTGTGACCACATGTATTTTAAGCCAACCCAAATTTCATATGCACTTCAGTATAGCTCTAATGCCACCTAAGTGGATAGAGTAAAGGTTCAGAATGGTAATTACTGCTGATGAATTCATTTCCTTTAACCTCCTTAAAGTCCTCATGGAACCCCCACACCTGAATCAACATCAGCGGCAGGGTGACCAGAAACCTCTGAGCAGCACTGTCAATAGGCTCCCAGAGAGGCTGGTCTTTCATGTACAAGAAGGAATTCCTGCCTTTCCATGTGAAGATGCTATTGGGCTAGATACATATAGCAAATTTAAATACTCTGGTGTTTTGTGACCAAGACTGTAAATAACAATCATCTAATAGTCAGAAATAGAACAAAATATACAACAAACTGACAAAAAACAAAATGTTTCCTATTTAGAGCTGACTTTCCCAAGTCTTATGCTTTCATTTGTCATTCAGCACTACATGAACATGTGAAGGTGACACAGAGACCCCAAAAGAAGTCAATGGCAAAGAATAGAACCCAGATCTTTCATATAATCCAGTTTAATTTCACGCTTATCTGTAAAATTCAGACTTCCAAAATTCAAAGCCTAAGGATGAAAAGTGCAAAAAAATGATAAATATTAGTTATTATTGGTATTGATTTTGTGAATTGATTCCTTCTAGGAATTTTCTTGAATCTCACAGTAAACCCACAAGGTAGATAGTACTTTCTTCTTCCCACAGATAAAGACATAAAGGTGAAAGAGACTGAAAGACTTGCACAAGAATGAACTAATAAGAAGTGGTAGAGGACAGTACCCTAGAGAGGTTATCAAGATGGCAGCAAAAGATGACCCTGGGAATATTTCCCCTTAGAGAAAGCTAAAAAGGACAGATTCAACTTGCTTGGTACTCTGGAGGATGATAAAGACTAGAGAAAGACTGGATAAATGCTGGATTGAAAAAAAAAACCTACCCCCCAAAAAAGAGGTAGGAGAGTGGCATGGACTCGCCAGTTCAGACCCCTCCCCCAATACTCTGGCCTGGGCAACTCCTGCCATGTTCACTGAACACAGAACCTATGGCAGTCCCACAAATATTCAAGCATGAGGACTCAATACTACATAGTCCTAAGGTGAGGCCCTAGCAGTTGGTGTGCATCTGTATATAAAGTGGCCCCTGTAAATCACAGAGACCCGCAGACGAACTGCTGGCAAACTGTGCACATTCCTACCCTAGGCCCTAATTGCTGGTACACCTAAATGGGAAAAGGTGGTGTTTGTGAGCAGTGACCCCATCTACCTCCACAGGTTGGGATCCCATAGTGTGGATGTTACCAGAGTCAGAAAAGCATATGAGAAAAGGAAAATGAACTGCTATAAGGCTGAGTAGATCTAGGGATGAGAGCTGGCAGGAAGTGGTGGCCCAGAACATAGGAGATGAGTTGAGCAAATCATAGTTTCTAGGGAGGAAAATTTGTATAAAAGCAAAGAGAACAGTTCAGGACCCCTGGGGAAGGAGCAGAGGAATAGAAATCCTCTTTTGGGAGGAAATAGTCACACATAATAGGGTAAGCCGCAAAATTACTGCACATGCACAGGGCAAGAGGCAGGTGCAGAAAGACCTGAGAAAATCTGAACAGTTAAACACAGTCTGCTGTAAAGGTTTAATGTAACCTGAACCAAGTATTGAAAAAGAGCCTTAACACACTAAAACTCCAGGCAAGAGAGAAAAAATGACTATCAGAGTTAGCACATCAAAACAATCAAATGCCCAGACATCAAAAAAGACTGCAAGCTATGCAAAGTAACAAGAAGAAATGGCTCAGTCAAGGGATCAAATTAAACTTCAGAAGAAACACAGATAGTTGAATAACTAATCAGACATTCACTCAAATATCCTAAATAAATTCAAGGAGCCAAAGGAAAATGTGGATAGAAATGAACTAAATATGGATATAGAACTAAAGGATATAAAGAAGACAAAGTATAAACAAAAAGACGAATAAGAAAGTTTAAAAGTAACATAACATATGATGATGAAAACATAATAATAGAAATCAAAAATGTACTAAACATGTTCAACAGCAGATTTAGACAGGCTGAGAGAAATATTCAGTGTACTAGAACACAGGGCAATTGAAATCATACAGTTGGGAAGAGCAGACAGAAAATAGAAAGACACAAGCAAGCAGAGCCTAAGGGACCACTGAGACTTCATGAAGTATTCCAATATACTCATTATGGGACTCCCAGAAGTAAAAAGAACAAAAAAGGGAAGAAAAAATATTTGAGAAAATAATGACTGAAAAATTGCCCAAATCTTGCAAAAGTCATAAACATCCAAGAAGAGCAACAAACTCCAAACTGGATAAACCCTAATAGACCAACTCCAAAGTACATACCAATCAAAATGTCACATGCCAAAGATAAAGAAAGACTTCTGCAAGTAGTAAGAGAAAAGTAATTTGTCACATACAAGGGCTGCTTAATAAGACCAAGTGCCTGTTTCTCAACAGAAACCACAGAGGCAGGAAGGTAGTGGTGTGATATATTTAAGCTATTGAAAAAGAAAAACCGCCAGCACAAAATCTTTTATCGTGCAAAACTGTCCTTTAAAAAGATGAAAGTTTTTGACATTCATGGATAAACAAAAACTGAAAGAGCTAATCACCAAGAGACTAGCCCTATAGCCCTACATGAAATGCTAAAGGGAATTATTCAGGATGAAAAGAAAGGACAGGATATTGTGGCTTGTTGCAGTATGAAGAAGTGCAGCTCTCCAGTAAAGGTAATTACACAGGTAAATGCAAAACCCAATTGTATGGTATCCTCAGTATGTAACTTTACTCTAAATACTGTATAAGATTTAAAATACAATAGAATTAGAAATAATCATATTTTCATGTTATGGAATCACAAAGCATAAAGAGGTAATATGTGGTAAAAACAACACAAAAAGGGGAAATGGAAAATGGAGGGATATAGGAGCAGAGCCTATGTATGCTACTGAAGTTACATTGGTATCCTTTTGAACTAGTAGGTTATAGACTTAGTTTAATACAAACTCAAGGGTAACTACAAAGAAGGTGTTTAATAGCTTCTACAAAAATAGAAATGAGAAAGGGATTGTGCCTGTTTGAAAGGATGTACGTACCCTAGAAAAGACATGTTTTAATCCTAATCCCATTTTGTAAAGGCAGCCATTTCTTCTAATCCCTATTCAGCACTGTATATTTGAAACTGTAATTAGATCATTTTCCTGGAGATGTGACTCAGTCAAGAGTGGTTGTTAAACTGGATTAGGTAGAGACATGTCTCCACCCATTCAGGTGGGTCTTGATTAGTTTACTGGAATCCTATAAAAGAGAATGACAAGAGAGAAAGCCAGGAGATTCAGAGAGAGCAGAGAATGCTGCAGCACCATGAAGCAGAATCCACCAGCCAACGCATTGGAGATGAAGAAGGAAACCACCTCCAGCAGAGACTCATGAAACAGGAAGCCAGGAGAAAAAGCTAGCAGATGATGCCGTGTTCACCATGTGTCCTTCCAGCCGAGCGAGAAACTGTGACTGTGTTCACCATGTGCCTTCCCACTTGAAAGAGAAACTCTGGACTTCATCGGCCTTCTTGAACCAAGGTATCTTTCCCTGGATGCCTTTGATTGGACATTTCTATAGATTTGTTTTAATTGGGACATTTTCTTGGCCTTAGAACTATAAAATAGCAACTTATTAAATTCTCCTTTTTAAAAGCCATTCTGTTTCTGGTATATTGCATTAGATTCCTTCCATCTAATCAAATGTGACCCACCCAATGGTGGGTGTGACTTTTTATTAGATGAAGATGTGACTCCACCCATTCAAGGTTGGTCTTGCTTAGTTAATTGGAGTCCTTTAAAAGGGGAGACATTGTAGAGAAAACACAGTTTTCAGAGCTAATGTAGATGCAGATAATTGGAGATGTTTGGACTGCCAACAGAGAGAGCAGACATGAACATTTGGAGATGCAAACATTGCTATGTGAAAAACGCTAAGCAAGCCAGAACCCAGAGTTTTGCCCCAGACAAGCCAAGTAAAAGCTCACAGACCCTTAGAGAAGAACCCGCTGGCAGCAACAGAATTGGGAACAAGAACTAGCAGATGCCAGCCACATGCCTTCCCATGTGACAGATATTGGCCTTTCTTGAGTCAAGGTATCTTTCTCAGGATGCCTTAGTTTGGACATTTTATGGCCTTAGAACTATAAACTTGTAACTTAATAAATTCCCTTTTTAAAACCATTCCATTTCTGTTATACTGCATTCCAGCAGCATTTAACAAACCAAAACACTCCCCAATCAAAAGACAGAAATGGCAGAATGGATTAAAAAAAAAGCATGATCCAACTATGTGTTGTTCAAAGAGACTCACCTTAGACCCAAAGACACAAACTAGTTGAAAGTGAAAGGCAAAAGACAGCTAGGGTAGCAATATTAATATTGGTCAAAATAAACTTTAAGCCAAAAACTGTTAAAAGAGACAATGAAGGACAGTATATATTAATACAGTGGTCAATGTGCCAAGTAGAAATAAAATAACACAATAATTTATGCACCTAACCACAATGCCCAAAATACATGAGACTTAAATTGTCAAAACTGGAAGAAGAAATAGACAGCTATATAACAGTCAACACTTCACTTTCACCAACTTATAAAACAGATCAATATGAAAATGGGAAACCTGAAGAATACCATAAATGAAAGTGACCTAACAGACAAATACAGAAAACTGTCCCCCAAAACTGCAGAGTGACCTCTTCTCAAGTGCACATGGATCATTCCCCAGGACAGGTCACATACTAAGTCACCAAACAAGTCTCAATAGATTTTAAAAGCTCAATACATCTTCTCTGATCATAATGGAATGAAGCTGGAAATCGGTTACAGAAGGAGAACTAGAAAATCCACAAATACATGAAAGTTAAACAGCATACTCTTAAAACAATCAATAGCTCAAAGAAGAAATCACAATTAAAATTAGGAAATATTTTGAGATGAGTGAAAACTAAAACAACAACATTTGAAAACTTATGGGATACAGTGAAAGAAGTGCTGAGAGGGAAATTTATAGCTCCATATGCTTAAATTAATAAAGAAGAAGGAGGTCTAATCACAGACCTAACCTCACACCTGGAGGAACAAGAACTAGAAGAACAAACAAAACACAAAATGAGCAGAAGGAAATAACAAAGATTAGACCAGAGATAAATGAAACAGAGAATAAAAAACAATCGAGACAATCAATGAAACCAAACATTTGTTCTTTAAAAGATCAATAAAATCAACAAAACTTTAGCTAGACTGAAAAGGAAAAAAGGGAAAAGATGCAAGTAATTAAAATCAGGAATTAAAAGGGTACATTACTACTGACCCCACAGGAATAAAAAACAGATTATAAGAGGATACTATGAACAATTGTAGGCCAGCATATTAGCTAAACTAGATGAAATGGACAAATTCCTAGAAGTACAAAAATTACCCGTGCTGACTCAAGAAGAAATAGAAGATCTCAATGTATCAATAACAGGTAAAAAGATTGAATTAGTAGTCAAAATCCTCCCACAAAAGAAAAGCCCAAGAGCAGATAGCTTCATTGATAAAGTCTACCAAACATTCAAAGAATTAATAACAATATTGTTAAACTCTTAAAAAAAATAACTGAGGGAGGGAACAATTCCTAACTCATTCTTTGAAGCCAGCAAATCCTATACCAAAGACAGATAAAGATATCACAAAAAAATTACAGAGCAATGTCCCTTATAGTTATGGATGCAAAATCCTGAACTAGCAAATCTAGCCCAACTTCACGTTAAAAACATTATACAACATGGTCAAGTAGTATTTATCCAAGGAATGCAAGGGTGACGCAACATAAAAAACCAAATGGGTAGGGTGGTGCAACGGTGGCTCAATGGCAGAATTATTGCTACTCGATTCCTGGTGCCTGCCCATGCAAAAAAACAAAACAAAACAAAACAAAACAAAAACACAAGGGTAATATATCACATTAGTAGAACAAAGCGGGGGGGGGGGGACCACAAAATCATCTCAATCAATACAGAAAAAGCATTTGACAAAATTCAGTACCACTTCCTGATAAAAACATTCAGAAAACAAGGAATAGAAATAAATATCCCTATCATGATAAAAAGTATGTATGAAAAACCCACAGCTAACACAATACTCATTGGTGAATGACTGAAAATTTCCCCTAAGATTAGGAATGGCACAAGGGTATCAACTATTAGTACTGTGTTCAACTTTGTACTGGAAGTTCTAGCTAGAGGAATTAGGCAAGAAAATGAAATAAAAACATTCAAATAGGAAAGAAAGAAATAAAATTCTCCCTATTTGCAGATGACATGATTCTATACATACAGATGCTGAAAAATGAACAAAAAGCTACTAGAAGTAATAGACAATCTGTGAAGAAGCAGGGTACAAGATCAACATGCAAAAATCATGATGTTTTGGAAAAATATGAAGGAGAAATCAAGAAAAAAATAAATTTAAAATAAAATCTATCAAATATCAAGGATTAAGTATAACTAAGGTTATAAAGGACTTGTATATGGAAAGCTACAAAGTACTGCTAAGAGAAATTAAAGACAACCTAAACAAATGGAAGGAAATTCCATGTTTATGGAAGACTAAAATTGTTTCAATTCTATCCAAAGTCATATACAGAATCAATCCTATTTTGATCAAAATTGCAAGAGAATTATTTGCAGAAATGGTAAAGCAAATTGGCAAATTCACAAGGTAGGGTAAAGAGCCTCAAACAGTCAAAAACATCTTGAACAAGAAGAACAAACAAATCACTCATACTTTGTAATTTTAAAACTTATTACAAATCTACAGTGATCAAAAACAACATGGTACTGGCACAAGGACAGGCATATAGGTCAATGAAATAGAACTGAGCGGTCAGAAATAAACCCTCATGCTTTTGGCCATATGATCTCTGACAAGGTGCCAAGTCCACTCAGTGAGGAAAGAATAGTCTTTTCAACAAATGGTGGTGGGAGAACTGAATGTCCATATGCAAAAGAATGCAAATGGGCCCCTACCTCAAACAGTTTACAAATATTAATTAAAAATCGATCAAATACTTAAATATAAGAACTAAAACCAGAACTTCTAGAAGAAAACACAAGGAAACATCTTCAGGACATATGTTAGGCTGCAGTTTCTTAGAATTTATACCAAAAACACCAGCAAAAATGGATAGATAGATAAATAGGTCTTGTAAAACTTTTGCACATCAACACTTTATCAAGAAAGTAAAAAGGGAACCTTCAGAATGGGAGAAAATATTTGGAAACCATATATTTGTCAAGGCTTTAATATCCAGAATATATAAAGAACTCTTACAACTCAACAACAAAAACACAAGCCAGTTTAAAAATGGGAAAAAGATTTGTAAAAACATTTCTCCAAAGGAGATATACAAATGGCCAATAAATACATATCATGAATAATCTCAGAAATGCAAATGAATACCCCATTGAGATTACATTGCACACACTAGAATGGCTACTATTTAAAAATGGAAAATAACAAGTGTTGAAGAGGACGTGAAGAAATAGGAACACACATTTATTGTTGGTTGGAATGTAAAAATGATACAGCCACTGTGGAAATCAGTTGTTTGATTTCTCAGAAAGTTAAGTATAGAATTACATATGACCTGACAATCCCACTACTAGGTGTAGACTCAAAAGAATTGAAAGCAGGGATTTGAGCAGATATTTGCACGCTGATGTTCGTAATGACATTCTTCTCAATTACCAAGATGCGGACATTATCCCAAATGCTCAACAGCCAAATGGATTAACAAAATGTGGTATATAAATATAATGGAATATTATTCAGTTGTAAAAAGGAATGAAGTTTTGAGACATGTTATAACATGGATGAACCTCAAAGACATCATGTTTGATGAACTAAGCCAGACAAAAAGGACAAATACTGTATCACATCATTCACTTATTTGAAAGAAGCAGCGTATGCAAGTTCATTAAGTCAGAAAGTAGCACACCAGTCAGCAAGGGCTGCATGTGGGAGAGGAGGAGCGAATTAATGTCTAATTGGTATAGGGTTTCTGTTTGGGGTGACGGAACAGTTTTGGCAATGGATGACGGTGATGGAGATACAACTTTGTGAATATAATTGACACCACTGAAGTATATATTTGAAAAGAGATAAAAAAGGAAATTTTAGGTTTTATGTAAGTTAACATGCACAAAAAAAACCACAAATAGAACTGTATAACACAAAGAGTAAACCCTAACGTAAACAATGGCATAAAGTTAATTGCATAATCATAACAATATTTCAATTGTAATAAAAGTTCCATACTAATACAAAATAATAATGATAGAAAAAACTGTGTGTTTGAGAGGGAGGGATATGGGAACACTGTATTTTCTGCATGAACTTTCTATAAACCTACAATTGCTCTAATAAATAAATAAATATATTTTAAAAAGAAAGCAGAAACATGAAAAGAAAAGAAAGAAGTGGTAGAGTCTAGATTTAGCCTTCGAGTCTTTCACCACAAACAAGTCACAATTTTCAGTTCATCTGCTCTGATAAGTGGCTTTGTTCAATACCTGATGTAAAAATGGCAAAGCGCCAGGAGCTGAGCAAATGTTTCTGGAACTGATTAGGAAACAGGAGAGCAGAGTTTCTACCTGGCAAGGGACTGGTCACTCCTATCCGGGCTGTAGTTGGAGTGACTAATGCTAAGAAACTGGACAAACACTGGCGAACTGTCATTGCCTGAATTTAGAAAGGATTTCTCTTGATAAGTTTAAGGTAGTTTCTTCCATCTGCCTAACTGTGCTTAAATACCAAGGGTGCTGATTTAGAAGGGAATAGAAGTAAAGGAAGTATTTTTGTTCTTATGTGGCTCTTCTTTTAAAACTTTCTTTTAGAACAAATAATTCCAATGGGTAGAGTTAAAATAATCCTTGTACAATAGATGCAGTTAATTTAGGGACAATGGCCTATGGTTTTCTAAGGTTACAGGCACCCACCAAGTTGGGCTACCATGCTATGTGTGGGAGGTATTTTGCTGTACATCCAAACCTGATTATCACATTTATTAACACAATCAAATACTGTACTTGGACACAACCCACTTTTATTTTCTTTTTAAAAACCTATGAATAGAAATACAAATCTGGTCAATTATCACCCAGTGAGCAACTTTAGCTTTTTGGTAATGCAATTGCTTTTAATTATTGAGAATTTAATAGATAGCAATGATAGATTAAACAGTTCAAATATAGCCTGCATATTATGATGACCTTTAACTTAATTTTTACATTAATATCTACTCCTATGGATTTCCTTCCAATATTTAGAACTATCAGATTAGCCAAGGTGAGCGATGGAGAAATATAAATACCACATTTAGAAGTCTCAGGAATGAAATAATGAATTGACATCCCCTGTGGATTCAGGTCTCATTTCACCACATAGGATATCATGTGCCTTTGGCCTTATTTTAGATGTGGTGTTCTTATGCTCATATTGATTCTTTAAAGGGGGTAATGTATTTGGATCCAAAGACATGAGTTTGAATTTGGCTTACTTGGAAAATTATCTCTCTGCGCCTCAGTTTTCTCATATATATATAATGGTGCTTGCTCTAGTAAACTGAGAAATGGATTAGATGGAATACTTGTTAACAAGGGAATGAATTTAGTGACAAACAGAGTTGATAAAAAGTTGTATCCACCAAAGATGCAGTCCTGGTCCCAGTTAACTAATTTTTATAATCAATGATTAGATAAAATAATGTAGGCAGAGAGTAACCCTAAAAATTGCAAACTGCAAGTTGCAAACAAGTTGAGTTTTCCAAAGTCCGTAAATTAGAGACCTATGTGCTACACCTCTCAGTAGATTACTCCATAATCCCAATTCTGATTAGGTGACCTCTGGAATTGAAGACCAAATTAGTCAATTTGGTAAATTCAGAAAGTGTCCTGGGGGAGGAAAGAACACGGCTACAATTCCATTTTAGTAACTGTACAACATACATATTCATTTGATTATTTTTTAAAAACTAATGAAGCCTCTCCAGAATACATTTTATATTTACAAGGGACACAGCAAAAGGAATATGTGGAAAATTTTCAGGGCAACCATAGAAAGGTTTAAAGGAATAGAGAACAGTTAGAAAATAAAGCCTGGAAAGAAGTGCGAAAAGAGATGGAAAAATATAATCTGAGGAGTTGGGAGAAAAGTGATACCTGGTCTTTAAATTTTGGAAATACTCTTAGCTGGAAGATGGTTACCAGGAGTTCTCCAAGGCCTTGGAGATTAGAGTAACAGGAAGTGGATGTAAACTGTGGATGCGATTGTCTTTTCCACCGGACTGTGAGTTATGGGGAAAATTATGTGATTTTATTCATATCTGGGTCCTTTCAGACCCAAGGCAGAGCTTTACTATGGTGGGTTCCCTGTAAATGCTCTTTTGAACAGAGTGACTGAAGTTAACTATGAGGAATATTCTGTTGTCAGTGAAATGCTTAAAATTGAAATGCCATATGAAGAAATCTTTTTCATAAGAAGAAGAGATTCTCCTCTACCTGTGGTAATTTAAGTGATACGGTATCTGCAGATGACCTCCTAATGTGATTTCTAACCCAAGATTCTATCATATTTTTATATATTTTCTATACCCAAAGCAATAATCTATGCCTGAGACAACTCTTAGGATATCGTATAATAAAATCTGAGTAAAATAACCCGTGAATCTTCTTTATCCTATATTATCTTAAAAAAAATTTTTTTTTATAACAGATGAATTACAATGACCTAGGAGAAAGCCCTGTTTGGCGAGATATAGATAAATCATTTCCAGACAGTGCTCCCATAACAGCACCAGCTCTCCTGATGATGATATTTTAGGAGTGGCATGGGGTTGATTCTCTCCTACAGGAGTCCACCAAATGGATCCTCAACCCATAGAATGGAGGACTTAGGAAAGGTCTCTTCCACAAGGGTGCATAGCAAGACCCCACAGAGATTAATTTGTGAATGTATTAAGCGAACTAACTTGGAAGGCACCATGTTTTGGTAAGCCATGGAATGTCCAGGAGGAAAAAGAGCCCAAGGCAGCACTTCTGGCAGGCGAACCTCAACCCAACCTTTTACTTCAAGGGATCCTGTCCTCCTCAGACCACAGCTCCCACTGTAGAGTTTTCTGAACTGATAATGGAAAAATTCTCGTGCGGTTTCAAAAAATACAGTCTGCTTATTTTGTCATTATCAGATTTTTCACAGCGCTTAATGTAAAGCGATCCTGGGAAAAATGCCATGTTATTTAAAACAGTGAAAATGCAGTACTTGACCCATGTACTGTAAAAGGTAATTATAAAAATAAAACAATAATAAAAACAGCAGCAGATTTCCTTTTCATTGGGACAGTCTATCAAAGCCAGATAGTCCTACCCTACATTTGCTTGTAGGAAATAGACAGAACAAAGGTTGTACAAATACCAAGAAAGAAATAACAAATCAGCATCAGACCACACAAAGGCATACAGGTCTATATATTTTGTGGTCATAAGAGAAAGGAGATTTCTAGATCCTGCATATTTAGATGGAAAACTATCCAATCAAGCTATTAAGTAGTAATTATCCTGGTATCAAAATCTGATGAAAATATAACGACAAAACCTCCAGTATGAACACAGACACATCAACTGTAAATAAAATAGCATTGAATTGAACAGCAACAAGGTAAAAGAATAATCTACCATGGCCAAGTTAGGCTAATCCTAGTGTGAAAATGACTCAACATAGTGATTTTTATCAATGTAACACAGCAAGCAAGTAGATTGAAAGAGGAGAATTATAATAATCTGCTTATATAATAATAAAGCTGATGTTCTTTTCCCCTCCCAAAATTATTAAAATTTAATGCCCTTTCCTAATAAAGACAGCCCTCCTCACAACAGGGATGAGATGCCCCAACAGCTGTGGGCTTGTAGGAACCTTCCAAGCCTTCCCAATCTATTTGTGCTCTCCATCCTTCAACCCCATATACTACCTCATTTATACTTTTGTCACAGCTCTTTGGTCACATAGGATTAGTATTTGTATATCCCATTAGATCACAAATTCTTAGGATAAGGGACCATATTGAAATCTTCTTTGAATGCCCTCCTCTTAGCATACTGCCTTACCTATTCACATTTGCTTAGTGAATATTGGTTGAATGAATAAATAAATGGTGACTATGTATAGTGTTTTTTTTTCATCGTATTATATTGGCGCATCACAATATTTTCAGATGATGGCTTCCTGCCCACAGTTGTGGAATCAAGTAATTTAGAAGTTGCTTTGGAAAAAAAGAACTAAATAGTAGAGGTCAATGAATGGAAGTCAGTTTTCTCTGATATTGTTCTATGAACTAAAAGATCATAATTGCATAATCTATCTGTTCTCATTTTAGTGAATATCCAAAAATATTGTCATTGGAGAGTGTTCTAGTTTGCTAGCTACCAGAATGTGATATACCAGAAACTGAATGGCTTTTTAAAAGTGAACTTAATAAGTTGCAAGTCTATGGTTCTAAAGCTGTGAAAATGTCCAAATTAAAGCAAGGTTATAGAAATGTCCAATCTAAGCCATCCAGAGAAAGACACCTTGGTTCAAAAAGGCCGATGACATGCAGGATTTCACTCTCAACTGGGACGGCACATGGCGAACACAGCAAAGTCTGCTAGTTTTCTCTCCAGGCTTCTTGTTTCATGAAACTCCCCCGGGGGCATTTTCCATCTTCATCTCCAAAGGTCTCTGGCTGCTGTGGGCTCTAAAGCTTTTTCCAAAATGGTTCCCTCTTAAAGGGCTCCAGTAAGCAACCCCACCTTGAATGGGTGGAGACACATCTCCATGGAAGCCATCTAATCCAAGTTACCACCCACAATTGGATGGGTCACATCTCCATGGGAACAATCAAAAAGCTTCCACCCAGCAACACTGAATGAAGATTAAAGAACTTGGCTTTTCTGGGGTCCACAACAGATTCAAACCAGTACAGAAGGAGAAGAGAGTTAATATAAGCATATGAATATATTTTTTCAGTTGCTAAGAATTATAAAGACAGCCACATCAGAAATGGAACCTAGTGCCCTTCCATGTATCACAGTTGGGGAGGGAAAGGCCATTAACCTTAGTGCAAGTTCTGGGAGGCAGTTTGAGGGGAGGGCATCTAGGTCTGTGTCAGGCCCTCCTGCAAAGATGGCACCAAGACCAGTCCCCAACACTGGGTCAAGAAATCAAAGCCTGACCCAAAAACACACACAGGCAATAAGAGTCCCACCGGACAAGCTGTGGGACACTCTCTAGTGTTATTAGCTCACTATGCCAGTGGTTACTCACACTTTGAGGGATCTTAAAAGCACTACATGGCTTCTGACAGAAAGTTCAGTTTAGCAAGATGTTTGATGTTATTCCTGGGAAATCTGTACTTCCCAATACAGAATGGAAGGAAGGAGAAAAGGAGAGGGGAGATGGCATCTTGTATTCCCTATCATATACTGGCCTCACCAGAAATTGCCCAGTTAGGTGTGCTAAAGAACAGCAATCCACAGTGATGGATTCCTACCTACAAACGTATATAAGACAGGGGGTGGGTTTTCTTATTGCTCAGGATTGAGGTCCTGTATAACTTCACAACTCAATTCACTTTTTTAATCATCCATTCAATTGATAAATACTTAAGTGTCCATTGCAACCTTATTCTAAGTCTGGCAGACTAAGCCCCTGTTCTCATGGAACTTAACAAACTTCTAGAAAAATCTGTAGGCTAAGATTAGGGGAAAATATTATATGATAATAATTTGAAACTTATTACCTGGCCTGGCATTTTATATTGGGGGGACAGGGGAATTAAGAAAGTTCTAGAAAATGGTAAAACATGGTTTTGTACATTTTATTTGGCTCCTCTAGCACTTCATTGCTGAAAGTGTGGTCCGGGAACCAGTAACGCTGGCATCACCTGGGGATTGTAGGAAATCTAGCATCTCAGACACCATAGCAGACTTCCTGAATTGGATCCACAATTTTAAAGATCTCTAAGTGAATCAGATGCACACAAAAGTTTGAGAAGCACCGTTCTAGTACATAATAAGGTTTTCACAATTTCATCAAAGGGTACAAGACTATAAGAAAATGATCTGGAGGAAACATGAGATGGCTTTGCTCCTGGATTAGAACTGCAAAACAAGAGAAGCTTAGAACATAACTGCTAATTGGTATGTGGAGTATCCAAACACTTAAAACAGATTGTACGTTAGATAGAAAGAGAATAAATATTGAACTGGAATTGTCTGAAACATGAAAATGTTTAATGGAATGCATTTCTTTCAGAGGCAAGAGTTAGTTGCAGTTCCAATGAATCTAACTATATCTGGGGATGGTGGTGGTAGTAAACATTAAGTTGGTTCTTAAGAAAGGAATGAGAAAACCAAATGCCAAAACATAATATCTTTCTGATAGTGACAGAGTACAATGTCAACTAGTAACTGCATGGAAAGACAAAATTGTAATGGGAGATTGGGAGATCTGAAACTAGAAATAGATGATAAATAGTTACTATATACATATATATGTAATATATATATCTCCATCTATAGCTATACATCTCTATATGAAAAATCACAAAATTGAGAAGACCAAATGATATTGATTTTATTTGTTTCCAGAAGATGCAATAATACCAGGTGCCAATTATTTATGCTTGTCCCTTTAAAGCAAGCTTAAATGTACATCTTTGAGGCATATTGTGGGGACAGGGAGCCTGTCAGTATTTCTACTTTAATGGATGAATAAAAAATTAGCTAACATCAGTTAGGTAGAGTCTCTTTTGAAGAGAAAGGTATGTTTAAAAATATACACACTAGTTGTCTGGAAATAAGCAACAGATCTTCAAGGAATTAGACCATAGGTTTTCAACCTTGGCTGGATATTAGAATCACCTGGGGAGCTCTAAGAAATTCTGAACCCTGGCTCCCAACCCCATGAATTCTGAATTAATTGCTATGGGTGATTCTAACATTGAGCCAAGATTGAGAATCACCAGATTAGAAATATCTCCAACTTTCGTGTTCATGAGAGCTCTTGGGGAGCTTGTTAAAATGAGAATTCTGGAGACTTCCAGCTGGGAAGTAGAGAGTTGGAAGGAGCATTGTTCCCATCCTAACTTCAAATTTACAATAATAATCTAATCAAAAGGTCCCATCCAAGCAGTGGGCCTGCCCCCACAAGACTGGGTTAGGATTAAAATGATAAGGCTTTTCTGGGGTACATGACAGTTCCAAACCAGCACACTCTCCATATAGACTATTTATTTCCTAGTTGTGAAGAGCTCATCAGCAGGGGCCCTTTCTCACTCACCTAACCATACCTAACACCTGGGTCAGCATGGCGTGTGGTCATTGTTCAGAAAATGTTAGCTGAAGTATTTAAGTCTGTCGGATGATAATGTATGTCTTACAAATAAATAGAAGCTCTCTGTAAGGGTGACTCTTCTAAGTACTAAACATAATGGGCTTTGTCTAGGACAGTATTACTAGTCATCTATACTATGTCACCTAAAACTTCTCTCACACGCCACCTGGGATAGATTGAATTATGTACCCTGACAAAACATATTCTTAACCTGCATTCCTGTGGATGTGAACTTAGGTGCCAAAAAGAAAGTTTTAGTTAAGGTGGGTTCCAACTAAATAATGGTGGGCCTTAACGCGTATTACTCGAGTCCTGCGTAAGCAGAAGAAATCCGAATGTGGGCAGAGAAGGCCATACAGCCAGAAGCAGGTAATGAGAGAAAATTGGAAGAGAAGACGAAAGGAGTTGGAGGAGGTGCCACGCGATGGGAGGCAGAGATACAAGCCAAGGAAACCCACGGATTTCAGGGAGGCGTCACCACAATGCTACCAGCTCTGGGAGAAAGCAGAGTCTTGCTGACACCTTGATTTTGAACTTCTAGCATCTGAAACACTGAGACAATAAATGCTTGTTGTTTAAGCCAATCCACTGTATGCTCTTTCCCACAGGGACTGGGAAACTAAGACACACCCCATCAAGAAAGAAAGGATTAGTTCATCTCCAGAATGTGTACTATATGCTTGTAAACATTATTTGCCATTTCAAGGCTTAAGGACTAATATATTCTTAAATTGTAGTTCCCTGATATATATATATATATAATATATATATTTAAATTATATATATAAGTTTTATTTATAATATATAATGTATATCATAACATACTGTATAAGTATAATTATATAATTATATTATGTAATTACATATACACAATATATAATGCATTATATATGTTCATTAAATGATATAATTATAGCTATAATATATCATGTATAGTTGTAATATCAAGATATAATATATAAACTTTAAATTAGTAAAAATGTCTAATAATTAATAATTCCCCCAAAATTGGTGAATTGATTTCTTTAGGGTGGTGATGAGGGACTTTTTTTTTATGCAGCTGTCAACATTATCTGGTTCAGTGATTTTCTCTAAGCTAATAACTTATAAGACTTTCTCTAAGCTAGAAAATGAATGTAATTTTAAGAATATGGATAATCCCTTTTTATGTCAATTCCTTTACAAAAATTTATGATGCTTCAATAACTAGATAGTTTGTGAATCAGGATTCTATTTCAAGAGAAAGATTATTATGACTTTTTTGATGAAAGATATGCTTATTAAAACTATTATTATTAACACTCAAATGCAGGAGACACTGCTACAATAATTTCCATGAGTTTTAATTCTGGGAGCCATATTTGCTTCTAGCAAGATTCACACTTCTGAAATGTGCTGTAGACAGCAGCTCGTTTTTCCCAGGCTCACTCCTGCCCTCGGCCAGGAGCATTTGCGCTGATCTGCATGAGGGAAATGATGACGAGAGGGGCTTCTGCTCTAGGAAAAACTGCACTCAAGGAGAGCTCTGCTAGAAGAGAGAGAGCAGCTTGCCAAAGAGTATCCTGTTACATGTAAGAAACTGCAGCAGATAATTAGACGCAGGATTGATTTCCTTGCATACTTTTTCTCCCAGTGTGAAAACTGGTGTTCCTAAAATAACAACATTTAGATGTGGACAGAAATACACAACTGGAAAAGGAGTGTGTGCCCCAAGAACCACTACCACCTTTCATTGTCTTGGTAACATCTGCTTTGTCTAGGTTCTTTGCTCCTGATACATTGTTAGTGATAGCAATTCTGACTTTCATAGTTCTTGCCATTGTTATACTTTTGCTAATTATTGCAACATAACTTGCTGCATACCTGCAAACTACACATTCAAAATAGTAAACCAACATTTAAAGAGCATTTGAAATACAAATATGAGAATGAACATGACGCAATCCATAACATTTATGCTGCTGGATGGGTATGTGTAACTCAGAAAACACTACCAGATGAACTTTGCTAAGGAGGCCATCTTTCCTACAACAACCTAGAATTTGTACAATTCATAGTATATAAATCTAATTTCTCACTTTAGTGTCTAACAACTGTCTCATATTTAAGAGATGATTCTATTTTTCCTTCATGAATCCTGATTTCTTCTACTTTTATCAACTGCTTAGATTTCTATACTGCTTGCTATATAGAGAGCCAAGTGTGAGTCACACATGATTTTAAACAGGGACATTTATGAAGAAGATAGCCAGGGAAGTGATTCCCATCTTAAAGTCATTCTGACTGACCCGTGCATGTTAGCAATGGGGTCCCATTACAATCCTCGGAGAATTAACCTGGATGTCCTAATTAATCAATCAAAATATGTATGTATGTATATATATATATATATTTCCCCCTCAGGTGTGACATAGGAAGACATATCTACTCTTAGGTAATCCTTACGCTGGCAAAATTATGCCCTAAGAATTTCAAGTACTTATTTTTGCCATTGCCTATTTTGGGGGGTGGGTGCATGGTCCGGGAATCAAACCCAGGTCTCCCACATGGAAGGCAGGTATTCTACCACTGCACCACCCATGCACCCTACTGCCTTCTTTTTAAATTTTTTATTCATTTATTTATTTTTTTTAATATTTGTTTTGACAAATCTTCACACACATACAGTACATATATGGTGTACAATCCATGGCTCACAGTATCATCACATAGTTACATATTCATCACCATAATCATTTTTAGAACATTTGCATCACTCCAGAAAAAGAAATAAAAAGAAAAAAGAAAAAATTCGTACATCCCTTACCCCTCCCTTTCATTGACCACTCGTCTTTCAATCTACCTAATTTATTTTACTCCTATTCTCCCCTATTCCTTATTTATTTTTATCCATATTTTTTTTACTCATCTGTCCATGCCCTGGATAAAAGGAACATCAGACACAAGGTTTTCACAACCACACAGTCACATTGTGAAAGCTATATCATTATACAATCATCTTCAAGAGTCAAAGTTACTGCAACACAGCTCAACAGTTTCAGGTACTTTCCCCTAGGCACTCCAATACAACATAAACTAAAAAGGGATATCTATATAATGCATAGGAATAACTTCCAGGATAACCTCTCAACTCTCTTTGAAATCTTCCAGCCACTGAAACTTTATTTTGCCTCATTTCTCTCTTCCCCTTTTGGTCAAGAATGTTTTCTCAATCCCACATTGCCAGGGAGATTTCCACCACTGGTAGTCATGCCCCATGTAGGGGGGAGGGCAGTGTGTTCTCCTGCCGAATTGGCTTAGAGAGAGAGGCCACATCTGAGCAACAAACAAGGTTCTCTGGGGTGCCTCTTAGGCATAATCATAAGTAGGCCTAATCTATCCTTTGCAGGAACAAATTTCATAGGGGTCACCCTCAAGATTGAGGGCTCAGCCTATTGATTTGGTTGTCCCCACTGCTTGTGAGAATACCAGGAATTCTCCAAATGGGGAAGTTGAATATTTCCTCCTTTCTCCCCCACCCAAGGGGACTTTGCAAATACTTCTTTATTTACTGTCCAAATTACTCTGAGATATATCAGGGCATCACACTAACTTGGAAAAACCAACAAGATCTCACGCATGCCTTATTCAAAATTCCATGTAATTATGGTGTTCAATTAAAATGACCATACATGTTAAATTAGATAATGTGCTACCCAAAATATAAAATTTGCACCTAATAAACATCTCTCCCTTTGATCTCACACAGAAGTTGAAGTTTTAAAATATGGACCCTATCATCCTTTACCCTATATTCTGATTTATTCCAGTAGTCCTATCCAGATGAGCTTCATTCATATCTCTTCTCGAAGTCTGATCACATTTTCAACAGTTCCTGTATGGGGTGGTGCTGACTTTCATAGCTTCAGAGCTCTAACTCTGAGTCTCAGATGTCACATAAATACCTAAAGTTTCTGGGAATGACCAGGTCATATACAAACAGCTCAATATCTCAGAATTTAGAAATAACAGTTACACCTCCTGAATATATATAACTGCTATAAGAGCTTATGATCTAGGACCCTATACAATAGGCCCTAACCTGATAACCCATGCTCTCGACTTTAGTTCACTGCATTTGTAAATTATAGTTAATCTATATGAGTGAGGCATGATAATTTTTGTCTTTTTGTTTCTGGCCATTCCCTTTCTAACATAAAAATTATTATTAACATCTGCATACTAAATCTTTTTATTTAGTTATTCACCAGGTTTGTTCTTATTCAATAAAATGGCATCATTTCAAGAAGAGAGTTAATACAGTAAAATTATTTATTTTTACATGTACTTATCTTTGTACTTATAAAATATGATTCATTTTCTTCTAGAAATTCAATCATAATTACAAGACCCGGGTATTGCCATAAGCTTATTCACTACCATAAATATTATTCATTTGATTTATTATTTTTTAATCCAGATTCTGGAAGCTAAATTAGTGAGAAAAATAAATAGTCTGCCTTGCTAATTCTTACTTATCTCTCAGGACTCAGCTCAAACATCACATTTTCAAGTTAGAAGTTTCTAATATAATTAGCTGCAGGCATCCACAGAACCTCTCTTTTCTGCTATGCCACATTTGCCACATTTGTATTTGTCTTTACTTCTCACACGGTAAATGTCAAAGGCACAGAGCCCACAATTTTCTTTTTTACAGGTATGTCCCACACACTCTGCAGGGCTGTATCCTGCTGAGCCAATCAGAATGGCTTTAGGTCGAGAGAATCCAAAATACTCAGGATGCCACATATGACTGCATGGGTCTATGGGGTATTCACTGCACAAGGCGAACAGCCACTCACAGCCCACTTTGTGCCCAAACAGAGGAAGGAGAGCTTTGTCTGATTATTACAAATGCACCTGTATAGGATAAAGTGGCCCAGCAAATCCTAACAATCACCAGTCTGATCATCTCACAACCAGTGGACATTTGAATGCCAGTAAGGGAGAAGCGAGGGGTGAGGCCAGGGCTTCTGAGGGATACCTCCATATGGTCTCTAAAAATGCCAATGAACTCTAGAGAGAGGGTCCAAGGTCAGCAGCTGCAGATGCACCTAATTCACCTTCTCCACCCTCTGGTCAGCCTTGTGTCAGTCTGTCATTGACTTCTTGGTCAGCCACCTGCCTCCACACTGTTGAGACTGGAGGAGAGGCCCTGCTTTCAGCAGTAACAGAATGCTTACTTTTTATTAATGAGGTTGCAGGTTCCACCACTTGAAATATTAAAACTGAAGCAAAAGAGATGCTTTCACATCATATTAAGATTCTCCAGCTGCAAACTCACTGTCGAACCAGATAATTTCGAAGGGTCCTTCCATCTACAAAAGACTATGATAATCCTACAGCTCAACAACTGAAAGGCAAACAATACAATTTAAAAAAAAATGGACAAAAGATATGGACATATTTCTGAAGAAAAAATACAAATGGCTAAAAAAAATATAAAAAGATACTCAACTTCACTGGCTACTAAGGAAATGCAAGTCAAAATCACATCATAGCATTTCATGCTTACTAGAATGGTCATTATAAAAAACAGAAAATTACAAATGTTGAAGGGTTGTGGAGAAAGAGGCATGCTTATTCACTGATGGTGGGAATGTAGAATGGTGCAACCACTCTGGAGGACAGTTTGGTGGTTCCTCAGGAAGCTAAGTATAGAATTGCCATATGACCCAGCAATCCCATTCCTTGGTATAAATTCAGAGAAACTGAAGGCAAGGACATGAATGGACATTTTCACACCGATGTTTACAGTGGCATTATTCACCACTGCCAAGAGATGGAAACAGCCCAAATGTCTATTAATAGAAGACTGGATAAATAAACTGTGGTATGTACATATTATGGAATATTACACAGCAGTAAGACAGAATAAATTAATGAAGCATGCAACATTGTGGATGAAACTTGACATTATATTGAGTGAAATTAGCCAGAAACAAAGGACAAATACCGTATAGTCTCACTAATATGCACTAATATTAATGAGTGAAATTGAGAGTTAAAGTTGAGAACACAGGTTTTCAGGAGATAGAAAGAGGGCAGAGATTGGGTATTTGATACTGAAGGAGTATAGAATGTTCAGCAGGATTGATTGCATAGATCCAGAAATGAATAGCACAATATTATCTGATGGTAGCACGATATTGTAAGTACACTGAACAAAGATGAGTGTGAGTATGGTTGAAAGGGGAAGCCTAGGGTTATGAAAGACACCAGAGGGAAAGATAAAAGATAAACACTGGGACTGTATAACTTAGCAAAACTTAGAGCGGCAAGTGATGACTACATAAACAAATATAAGAATGTTTTTACATGAGGATAATAACTATCACCATTGCAAGGTGCTTGAAAATGGGATGGTATATGGAAAAATTACAAGCAGTGTAAACTGGAGTCTATAGTTAACAGTAACATTGTGATATGCTTCCAGTAAATGTAACAAAGGCAAAATACCAAAGCTAAGTGTCAATAAGAGGGGGATTTAAGGGAGGGGTATTGGATTCTTGGTGTTGGTGTTTCTCCTTTTTATTTTATTTTATTTTTTATTAGTATTATTTTTTAATTTTTTCTTCCCCCTTTTTTTCTTTCTCTTCCTCTTTCTTTGTGAAAGAAATGGAAATGTCCTCCTATAGAATGTGGTGGTGGATACATAACTTTGTGATTATACCAGGAATCATTGATTGTTTACTTAGGATGAATAGTATATGTGTGGATAAAACTGTTTAAAAAAGAAACAGAAAGATACTAGTCCTAGAGAAAATGTGGAGAGAGGGATGCACTGTTCCCTATTCACTGTTGGTAGGGAAGTAGAATGGTGCAGCCCATCTGGAGGGCAGTGTGGTGTTTCCATACATATAGGATTGCTATGTGATCCTGCAACCCCATTATCACATACGTACTTGAGGAAACTGAAAGCAGGGACATGAACAGACATTTGCACACTGGTGTTTATGGTGGTAATATTCACAGTTTGCAATGGATGGAAGTGGCCTAAAGTTATATCAACTGATGAACAGAAGGGTGAACTGTGGTATATATATATAAAATACATTACTGAGTGGCTGAAAGAAGGAATGAAGTTATAAGGCATGCAACTAGGTGAATGGACCTTAAGGATAGTATGTTGAGTGAAATAAGTCAGAAACGAAAAGACAAACATTATAATACCTCACTGATATGAATTTAATACAATGTGTGAACTCTGAGAATTGAATCTGAGAGCACGGGTTATCAGGAGAAGGCTTATTGTAAAGGTTCCTAGACTGTTAAGCTCTTACAGCAGGCACATCCATTCCTGAGCTGTAATGGTTATTTCTAAATTCTGAGATGCTGAGCTCTTTGAGTATAACCTGGTTGGTTCACGGAACTTTGGGAGTCTGTGTGTCGACTGAAAATCAGAGCTAGTGTTCTATTGCTCTGAAACTCAGCATTATCCCATAGAGCAACTGTTTAAAAAGCTGAACAGGAGATCAGACTTCAATTAGAGATATGAATGAAGCAGATCTGGATAGGAACAATGTTAATCAGACTAAAGGGTAAAGGATGATATTGACTGTATTTAAAAACTTCAACTTTTGTGTGAGACCAAAGGGAGAGATGTTTATGTGGTGCAAAATTTATATTTTCTATGGTAGTACACTAATTTATCTTGTATGTTCAGTTTATTTGAATACCAAAATTACGTGGAACCTTGAATAGGGAGTGAGATCTTGTTGGTATGTACATGTTGGTGTGATGCCCTGATACATCCCAGAGTAATTCGGGCAGAGAACAAAAAATATTGGCAAATCACCCTTGAGGTATTGGAGAAAAATGTAGAAATATTTAACTTCCCCACCTGGGATATTTCTGATATCCTTACAAGCATTGGGGACTACCAATTTAACAGGCCAAGCCCTCAGTCTTGGGGTTTGCACTTATGAAACTTATTCCTGCAAAGGAGAAGATAAGCCTACTAATAATTATGCCTGAGCCACCACCAAAGAACCTCTTTAGTTGCTCAGATGGTGGCCTCTCTCTCAATGCTAACTCAGCAATTAAACTCACTACCCTCCCCGTTACATGGGACATGACTCCCAGGGGTGTAAATCTCCCTGGCAACGTGAGACATGACTCTTGGGGATGAGTCTGGACCCAGCATTGTGGGATTAACCAAAAGGGGAGAAGAATAATGAAACAGAATAAAGTTTCAGTGGCTGAGAGATTCCAAATAGAGTCAAGATGTCATTTTGGAGGTTATTCTAATGCATAATCTGGATATCCCTTTTTAGTTTTTAGTGGATTAGAATAGTTAGAAGGAAATACCTGAAACTGCTGAACTATATTCCAGTAGCCATGATTCTTGAAGGAAACTGTATAACCATATAACTTTTACAGTGTGACTATGTGATTGTGAAAAACTTGTGACTGACATTACCCAGTGTATGGACAGATGAGTAAAAAAATAAGGACAAAAACCAAATAAATAATGGGGATGGGGATAAGGAGCACAGGATGTTTTGGGTAGCATTTCTCATTTCTATTTTTATTCTTATATGGGTTTTTTTGGAGTAATGAAAATGTTCAAACATTGACTATGGTGATGAATGCATGACTATATGATGATACTGTGAGCCACTGATTGTACACTTAGGATGATTATATGGTATGTGAATATATCTCAATAAAATTGCATTAAAAAAGACTATGATCATGTTTGAGAAAACTTCCAATTACCCAGATAGAGTTATGAGGGTATTTTTAGTCAAGATTTGCTCATCATCACAGCTCTAAATTTTTACCATGTGTTCTCTTTCCACATGTACCCTTTTATGTAAGAGTAATTCAAATATAATCAAACATTAATTTATCATCTTCTGTAGGATGATGCTGTGTTTGAGGCTAGGGAAATATAAAAATATATAAGAAACAGGACTTTGTCCTCTAACACATTTGAAATCTATTTATGAAATGATAGAGCAATAATTATACATTGCCATTTTTTGGTAGCACCTACTATGCTTTAGGCACTGTTTTTCCCCATACTTCCTTATCTTAATAAATCTTTACAATCCGACAAGGTAGATATTTAAGTTTCCACTGCACAGATAAAAAGAATAGCCTTTAAAATTGAGGTTCAAAGACCTACTTTACCCAAGGGCCCACAATCAAGTTCTTTAATAAAGTGCATTGATGAAGGTAGAACATGCGTTTGGGGGTAGGAGGGGTCACTGCCAACTAATGTAGCTTCTGCAGTCATGATATTCACAAAACAAATAAACCTGAAAAGCATCTCTTCTGCTAGGCGAGTCAGCACATCGGAGGAACATAGAATAACTTCAATCAAGGGCATGAGGTGTGTATATATATGCATACATATGTGTACACACACACACACACATACTGTATACTACAGCACACAAACAGTGAGCCCTAAATTAAACCATGGACTTTAATAGTACATTTGTAAAAATCTGCTGTCATCAATTGTGACAAATTATTCACACGAATGCAGGGTGTTTTTGGTGGGGTGGGGTGTGGGAACCCTGTATTTTATGCATGATTATTCTGTAAATCCACAACTTTTCTAATTAATATAAATATATACTGCTTAACATAAATTAAAAAGTAACATGAACCATGAGGCCCTGGAAGTAAATGCTAAGCCACAAGTGACAGGCTCATAGATATGTGATAAAGAGGATCAAACATAGAATGATCACTAAGAACAGATACTCAGCAAAGCCTGATGCTCATAGACAAGGAAGAACTTTTAAAGCAGGCATCAAAGATAGGTAGGATTTGGTCAAGAGCTTTCTACAGGCTCTAAATTCATTCTTCCTGCCCTGTCTACCTAGAGACCATGCCTCCACTCTTTGATGGCTAACCACTACTTGTCCTTCCTTTAACCACCACTTGTCCTTCCTTCATGTCTCAGTAAGAATGGGACTTCCTGCCCACGTCATCTAAAGTCCATTTCTCTTATCACTTTCTCATACATCCAAGTTTTTTTCTTTCACAGTCCTGACCAAAATTGGTAGTTCTCAGTTTATTTGTTTATGTCATCCATCAGACTGTATGTTTCACGAGGGAAAAACTATCATTAAAATATGTGGACCAGAGAAGCTCTTTAGATCTTTGTGGGATGAATGGTGAGAGAATAATAAGAGAAGGCATTCCAGGGGATGGGAATCCTCTTGGCTAACTCACTCCTTCAAGTCTGCTAAAATGCCCTCTTCTCAAAAGGAAACCTACTTGGATTACCCAGTATAAAATTGCAAACTCCCTGAAGTCACCCTATCTGTATTGCGGTAATCAAGTATCCTGAACTTGGTGGCTTGAAACAACAGAAATTTATTGTCTCAGCGCTGGAGGCTATAAATCTGAAATCAAGGTGTTAGCAGGGCCCTGCTCCCTCTCAACCCTGTAGGGAGAAAGCTTTCTTTGCTTCTCCCTAGCTTGTGGCATTTGCCAGCAATCCTTAGTTTTCCTTGGCTTGTAACTACATTTCAATCTCACCCTCCGTTGTCACATGGCATTCTCCTCCATGTCTCTGTGTCCAAATTTCCCTCTTCTTTTAAAGACACCAGTCATATTGATCAGGGCCCACCCTAATCCAGTTTGGCTTTGTCTTAACTAATCACATCTTAAAAGACCCTATTTCCAAATAAGATCATATTCACAGAAACAGGAATTAGAACTCAAACATGTTTTATGGGGGCATAAAATTCAACCCATAACACTTACTGTGCTGTGTTTTATTGTCATAGTACTTCTCACCTTCTATCATGTTATATCACTTACTTTTATCTGTTAGCTATTTTTGCCTCCCCTATGAAACTGTAAGCTCTGTTTCCTTCATGGTTGAATTCTCAGTGTCTATAACTATGCCTGGCATATAGGAGATGCTCAGTAAATATCAGTGGAAAATATGATGAATGGGCACCACAAGCAGTCACTGCTGAATACTGCCCTGTGTTCTAGTATCATGTGTCCTGCAAAGAAGGGATGAAAAGGGAAGTGGAAATGGTGAATATTTATGTCATCAAGAGGCTCCTAAGCACTTACTCAACATCTGTGCTGAAATCAAAATTCTGTTCCTCTTAAATTTTATATTACATATCTGATAGAATATTATGATAGTAGAAGGCAGGTCTACTTTCCTCAGGTACAGAAAAATTATTTCAGGTATCATTTGGCTTCGGTTGCCACCCTTTGCCCTTCCTGTATCTTTAATCTTATGTCCAGAAATTTGACGATCCACCTGGGTGGTTCTCTTAACTATTGCTATGAAACAAGCAGTATGTTCCTTTATGTCTTTGACATGGAAACCATATATTTTTAAGTTTTCAAACTTGAATTTTCCATTGAGAACAAAAAATTCCTCACGAATTAATATATATTAGGCAAAAAACCCTCAATGACAGAAAAAACAGAACCCAAAGAACTCAACCTGTCCAAAAGCACATTCTCGTTCCTTTTTCTCAAATCTTCCCACTTCTTGAACTTTTTATCCTGTTAACCACCCTTACATTCAGGAGACTGAAAAATTCCAGAATTTTTCTCTCTTGCATACGACACATATTTCCCTGCCTCCAATTTGTCAACAAGTCCTAAGCAGTCAGTCTTTTAACCTCCTTCCTATACTAGCCCTTCTTTTCAGCAATTCTGTCCAAACCTTGATTTAGCTTCTTATGACCTCTCATCTAGATTTTTACAAGTTTCCTAACTTGTCTTTATCTACTAGTTTTGCCTCCCCAAACCTCACTTTCTTAATCACAGCTCCACATCCTAACCAGGGTAAAATCTGTAAAACAAAAATTTCATCAATTTCTGCCCTGCTCAAAACACTTTCATGACCCCTAATCACCACAAGAAAAATTCTGAAGGCTTTGGAGGTCACACCCCCATGCCCCCATCTCCTATCCAGATCTTTATCCTCAAGTCTCAAGGCCCTTCCTGAAAATCAGACAATCTTTTTCATCTTCTTGGAGTTCTCTGACAACAGAAGTTGAGTTCATTTCTGTCTTTGTGTTGTTCATTCCGTTTGGAACACAGACCCCCATCCCATTAATTTCTAAACACATGGGAAAATTTCTCTACACATTTCAAAATCCACTTAAAATTTCTTCTTTGCTGTGTAGCCCTTGCTAGTCCATCCAAACGAATTCAAATAACTCTTCTTAGTATTCATCCATTGAGCTGCTAATGGTTATTGATACATCTGTCCTCCTTTCCAGACCTCGAGCTATGGAAACCAGATTTCATGTCCCATTCATTTTAATGCCCTTCTAGCTATACATAGATGCTGGTACATAATAGATTCTCAGTAAATATTTGTAAAGTGAAAAAAATATATGAGTGAATAAAATGAACAGATGAACGGGTAGATAATTTAAAAATTAATGAATACATATAGGTACCTCTGAAAAAAAACTACATCAGGCATGTTTCATCTCTACTACTTTCTTTTTTCTGGCCAACTCTCTGATATGCCCTCACTAGAAATTGCACATGGACTTGGCCTGACTAAAGCAAAAGGGTTAACAAAGTGATGGTGGTATTATCAAGCAGAAATAATTTACTTTAGGCTCCAGCCCTAAAGAAAGAAGTGAGAATATTAAATAACAAACCATGTTTCATTTAACAATGAAGAATTAGTTTAGATGGTAGAAAGTCATTAAAATGAGTTTCTATCCTCCATTCTAATATAAAGGCAAGAACTCTGTATCTTTAGTTCCATAGAGATGTAACCAAAGCAAACCAGAAAATGACAGAGCTCTTCCTGCAATCTGCTTCTCAAATATTTTCATGTAGAAGGGAGAGGTAAGGGATTTTTCTATGCTCCCTTGTGTCAGCATGCATACTTGCATCCCCACTCCTCCCCCATGAACTCTTGTGCAGTAATGATACTGTCTTCATGAGCATTAAAACTGTTTGGTCTTAATTATGGGAACATTCTTTCAATTCCAATATGATTTTAAAATATGTGTTTGTTTGTGTGTGTGTGTGTATGTACTCTTATCAAGCCAACGAACAAACTAGATATTACGGTTTGGGGATTTCTTTCAATGATCCTGGTTGACAGGTCTGTTTTCTTATAAATGTACCACAACTGCGCCTGCCTAGTCCCCAAAAGCCCATTTCAATGCTCTTCGTTTAACTGTAAACGTGTCAGCAGGAAACCATGACCAAAGACAACAAGCAACTGTAATAATGTGAATGAATAACAGAGACATTGAGTTAAGAAAGATTTCCTTCAAGAAACCTTATGTTATTCCTTTCAAAAGGAAAAGAAATATGTGAAAAGTATGAAAGTGATATTAAGCAGATGTTAGACTGGAGTTGTCAATCTTGTCTAAGCAGGTGCTAATGTGTTATAATTATCCCTTCTGGCAGTTGATGTTTAGGATTTTGGTTCCCACCTAGTCAATCACAGCTGTAATTGTTAAGCTACTTACATAGCTAATATGCTGGGTAATAACCAGATAGGATTTAATATTTGAAATTTACCGTCAATTACTTTCCTTCTGACATACATCTCCCCTACACCAGGATCTGTAGACTGGGCACTCTCTTGGCTTTTGGATAAAATAAATTAAATTCCACAGCAAAAAAAAAAAAAAAAAAAAAAAAAAAAAAAGCAGGGGGAGGGGATAGAACAGCTCAGTGTGTCTCCATCTCTTTATTGAGCTACTCTTGGTTTCCTAACAAGGAACAAACCCTCATTTCACTACAGTTTTTATGCCTATTTTGCACATGTTAGCGCAATTATTTTCACAGAATTGTGCTCTTATTTATCCTCACTGTGAGGGGAGGAACACTTTTTATTTTTCCCTCAAGGAAAGGAAGAGGCTGGGATGCAGAAGGTTTAAATGAAGTCTCCAGGGTAAGAGGGGCAGTTATACATAAATTTGTAAAGAGGACCATCAAGTTTCCTCTGAATTGACAATTCGATTCCTCCCAAGGATCTGACTTTTCCATACCTTCTCTAATTTTCAGTTGCAAGACAAAAGGGAGAAGGAAAATGCTAAATGAACATTCTCAAAGACTGTCTCTGAACCTGGCACTTCAAGATCATGATGACAGATAATTCTGCAGAAGTCAAGCTGTCCCACAGCTGGGAGCCGCTGAAGGGCAGGGACCATTTTTCCTCATGTTTGCATCCTCAGCACCTCCCACAGTGCCAGGCAAATTCTCCCACAGTGCCAGGCAATCCATGCTTGATGAGCTGAGCTGACCTGAGGATGTCTGCAGCACTTTAGATGGCTCTCAGATGCAGGCGGGCGTCACCAGGGTATCGAAGCTCTGGAAAAGCCCCAGGAGACCCTGTGCTGCCCCAGGAGCTTGAGCTTGGTTCCAAATATCACCGCTCCACTTACAGTCACATTCCACTGGCATATACCAAATACAAAGAAGAGATCTCAGTAATGAGACTTGGGAGTTCATTTCCTTAACCCCATCGAGTTTCAGATTGGGATGCTGCATTACCCAACTCCAGGGAGCACAAGACATATAGGAGACAGAGGGAAGGGCAGTCCTAGAAAGCTCCTAGTTACCAAATATACTGAAAGAAGCATTCCTTGGAAAATGTTCTTATTAATAGTCCAGCTGGAGATTACAGGGAGTTTCTTTACAAATGGTCACCCAAGAGATTTCATGCAATTTTTTTTTTAATTCTAAAGCATCCCACCACCACTACAAACACACACTCCTCAGCTTTCTAAAATCTAGCCAGTTAAATTTTTACACTATAAACTAATCTTAAATGGTTCCCTTTAAGATCTTCTTACCATTTCTGCCCTATAAACAAAGAAGTTTCCCACCTATAACCTCATAGGATGGTTTAGCAACTTTGGAGAAGACAGGACAGCCTAACCCTCATTCTGTGTAGCTTCCTTGACACCTGATGGCTTATTGGTGTTTCGGTTAATGATGCCACCAGTAAAGTCGATATAACCTTTTCCTGCTACTTTGCTAATCTCTGTGGATTTTATTCTGTCTTGAGAGTCTACACATGTTCTACATAACAAAGCTCTGAATGCCAATCTGTCAACATTTGGGAACATTTCTTTTTCTGAGAATAAATTTATTGATTACTGCAAGGATTATGCATTTTTCCAACATTTTTTGCTGTTTATGTATATGAGTCAGAGCAGGGGAGGCTAGATAATGGAGTGATTTTTTCTTTTAAACAATTTAATAGAAAATAAGCATCCATGCATATTCTGTCAGGTACACTTCCTTAATTAGAAAAATGTAATTTAACTTGTTATTCTCTTTTTTTAGCCATGTTGGCAATAAACCAACTAGTAAGATGTGTTGCACCAGTGACAACCACATTACTATCTTGAAAACAATATTTTTACAAGTTATTAAATGCTCCTCATTATTTACAGAAGAAAGGGTCTTGTTTCAAGGAGCTCCTACTTAAAGTTTAAATTGGAGTAGACCTAGACCAGACAGCCAAGTAGCGTTAACACTTCAAAGGAAAGCAAATGAAGCTGGACCTAGTCATTTACCAATAAAATGTGAAGTCATGTAATAGTGCCCTTTTAAGCCACTTGGGACTTTCAAGACTTCAAATAAAGTGCTATTAACTCAGACAGATAAACAATCTAAGCCACTATTTGCCTGGGGTGATACCCTTGTGATTTACAATGGGCAAACAAAATACTGCAGCCTAGGTGCTCAGGATGAGCAGCACCATACCAGAAACCTCTTCATGACAAGGGCAGGTCTTCTGATTATCTATCAGCTGAGCATCCTACTCAAACGCCAACAATTTACAGATGGTGGCTACTCCAAAATTAGCCCCCCACTCTTTAATTTAGTGCCATAAACAAATTTAAGGAGAAAACATCAAATGAGAGAATTTACTAATAATTTTAGTTGAGCAAGAAGAGAGTATCATTTTTGTCTCTTTGTTTGGGCTTTAATTTGCAAGGGGCAGCCAATGGCGTTATTAGCTTAGGGCCATGAAAACTATGGTGTCTCTCTAACCTTTGCCTGACCTTGCCAGAAATAAACAACGATGCCTGCTCCCAGGGAATTCCCTCCATCTTTAGAGTTTCATTGCCCAGAGGCACACTGGC
>PVIY010009644.1:52166-72003 GCA_004026745.1 Myrmecophaga tridactyla
TCACTCCTTTTCCAAGGCCTGTGAAGAAAACACGGAGCCAAATTAACCTTGGTGGCCAGGAGAGGCCAGGGCGTGAGGCTAAACAAAAACCTGGATGGCAGTTTCAGTTTTAATAACAGCGGTGTATCTAGTCAGTAACTGATGCGTGTTCCATTTTTCCAGCTGGCTCAGGCTCCCAGGGCACACCAGCATATTTTTCTAAGCACGCTCTTCGTCTGTCTCCTGTTTCTGCCTGAACCTCCATTGTATTTTAGGCAGCCAGAATAAAATATGCCAGATAATCCTGGCAGAGATACAGACAGTTGATGAATTTAACTTCTCTAAACATAATAAGCTGGGGTAAAGCAGTGAGGGTTATTTAGAAGATTTTGTTGCTCCATCCTGTGAATTTTTCTTTGCTTTACCCTGAGACTGATAGAAGAGCATCTCTCAGCACCTGCCAAATGCCCCACCGGCCAAGTGCAGGGGCGTTTCTCTTATTAAATCTATTTAACGCTTTTCTCCAGTCTCAGAAGTAGAATCTGGCTTTACTGTTGGCATCCAAATAATCAGTGATCAAGTAAAAATAAAATGCGATATAAACAATTATTAGGGTTAGGCCAGTAAAGCTAGTGTCCCTTTAAATTGAAAGAAAAAAAAAGGAGTAAAAATCTTCTGCAAGTTCTATAAAAAAAATGTCATATTTGTATAGACCCCAAATCCCTTCTGTTTAAAGAGGGTGATTAATATCAGCTCCTGTAGGAAATTAAATTCGGGGAAGAACAGTAATATGCAGATATGCAGATTTCTGGGCAGAATGGCCATCTCTGGGTAAGGGAACCGGCTGATTAATCTGCATCCTCAGAATACAAAATGAAACATTGGGCTCTCCTGGGCGAGCACAAGAAATGACTTTTCCCTCTTTCATAAGGGAAAAAAAAAAAAAAGGGCCAAACACAAACAACAGAAGGAAGGTCTTTGTACCACGTGTGGCACGTTTATGAATGGTAAGGCTCTTATATTTAAAATACCTTGTCAGGTTTGCAAAACATAACTGCCTCATTTTAGGACTCTCTTAGCTTAATCTTTCCAAGTTTTTCCTCTCTCATTTCTAAAGACCTGGAAGAATTGTCAGTCACCCCTCTTCATTAATATTAACGCTCATCTTTAAGTCCCCCTCAAAGGCAAATAGTTAAGGGGGCAAACAGTAAAGGGAATAGCCTCTTCCACATCGGCTTGGATATGAGCTCACAGAGAAACAAAATGTTCTATGCACCAACCCTCCTTGGAGCTTAGATGGAAGGGAATAAATCTCTGTGCATTTTTTTTTCTTCTGAAAGACTAAATGGAGTAGACAAACATTTTTTTTTTTGAAGTATGATGCCAGAAAGTTAATTTGCAAATGTAAATTACTCCCATCATAATCCAACTCCCTTCATCATTTCAAAATGTTAACAGGGTCATATTATCTGGTCTGAAATAAGCATAAGATTTTTGATCATTGAAAAACGACGTTATTTATTTTTTGAAAAAAAAATATTTACAGCAAGATGCAAAATGTCATTTTCAGTGGGATTTTTTTTTTGTCCTTACTGGAAACCCAAGCTTGTTATTCAGAACCATTCAGGGTCTCTCCAATAATTGTATAGAAGTAGGCATTATGCTATATTATTAAAGCTGTAATTTCCTGCTGAATCTGTCTGGATGTTTCTTTTTATCACTTGGCAATTTCTATCTAGTTATAGCATAATTAAGTTTCCTGACCCTTGCTCACTCTCTTAACAGGACGCTTAGAAATATACTAGAATCGCAGATCTTCAGGCTGATGTCCTCTCTCCCCACACAGTAATGGAATAAAATTATTAATCCAGTAATTGTACAGAACACATTACTTTGCATTGAATGTTCCTATTTCTCATTTTCTGTTAGTGACAATCAGCCAGAGGTACAAATCATTTCTGCAGGGAGCAGGGCCCTTGAAAAAAGCCTCTCATTCACTCTCCTGGAGCTACCTGTACAGCTGTGATTATTCAAAGTCTAATACAGTGCTAGGTCCAAGCGAACAAAACAAAGTTAATAAAATGGACCACGAAATAAGATATTTTCCTGCCTGCAGCTTAGGTGCCAAAATTAGAACCTACCATCAAATCATAAACTGCACATCCGAGTGGATAACCATACACATTCGGGAGGGCATGCAGCCTCTCCAAGTTCACCGGGCACTCCACATGCACCCGGAGAGTTTGAAGACACAGGAAGTCCCATTTACAAGTCCTTTCCCCAGAAACAAGAGGGCTGCTTTGGTTTGCATCGTGCAAGCTTCCTATGTCTTGAGAGCCCTAGAAATCACATTCTGCCATTCACATGCATGTCGGCAAGGTGTGGCAAGAGTAGGGGTAAAGGCCAAGGGGAGGGCTCGGACCCCAGACTGAGGACCACGTTCAAACGGCCATCAAAACTCCTTCCCACAAAGCCGCGGCGCTCACATGCCATAGCTACTGAGCACGCCCTGTATCTTGGAAGAAAAATAACATCTAAAAATAGCTTAAATCTAGAGGATTATTGGACTGTCCTCATCAGTCTGAGTCCTCAATATGCACTTGAACTGATGGGATGAGCTCGTGGGAAGTCAGTGGAGCAAGAAGCAGGGCTGCTCTGCTTGTTTAATAAAAACCTCATGAAAGCCTGATCGTAGGAAGGATAAATGGCCAAACAAAATCACTATCTTCATAAAGACAGTAGAGATTCGATTCTGAAGCAATAACAGGTTTCCCAGCTAAACAGCAAAATGATCTTTGACCATGAGCGTCTATTTATGTGTAAAATGTGGAAGGGTAGCTTTAAATCTACAAGATGAAAATTTAATACGCTGCCATGGGAGTATGTGTGTTGTAATACTATAAGTAATGTATATACTATAAATGTGTTTTGTTTCAAATGCTTTAGCACTCCCTTGGTTCTTCTTTGAATCCCTAGCACTGCTTTTTTTTGTCCTATCAAGGGTACATTTCAATGCCCCAGCATTTCTAGAGCATGTTCTTACCTAAATATTTCTGTAACAGACTGACAGATTAATAAACTGACCCTTGTACTTTCCTTTCACATCTATATAAAGGAATATGTACAATTTTCATTCTTCCAACAAACGGTAGCCATTTAATAATGAAAATATCGTTTTAAAGTGCACCAGGCAAGAAGTCAATTTACAATTATATTCTGAAGCAGTTGCTCCAAATTTTTTCCATGCTACAAAAATGACTAACTATATTCCAATTAAATCAGTCACTATGGAAAGGCAATCACCAAAATCATTGGGAAGACTTCACAGGACAATAGATATTAATGCCAGTTTCGCTATATGCTAAATATATTGGTTTAAATCATCACGTCTCAACTATAGGTCATTCTTATCCCGCTTCCCCACTGCCAGGCCTGGGGGACATTTGACAATGTCTGGAGACATTCTGGGTTATTACAGTGAGGCCGGGGAAATGGAGTGAGGCTGCTACCAACATCTGGTGGGTAGAGGCCAAGGAAGAGTAGAGGGAGGACAAACCTCCTTCATGCACAGGACAGCCACCCCCAAAACCCAGCAAGGAATGATGAAGCCCAAAACATGAACAGTGCTGAGGTTGAGAAATCCTGGTTTAAACGGATAAAAATTAGTTACAAAGAAAAAAAAAATCTCAATTTGAGAGTCTTTTGCACCCACCAATACTAGGTATAGCTGAAGTGTCAAACTTTTTTAATCTCCCAGCTTCCCGGCTTCTGAAATTGAAACCCAAGAAAAGGGGAAATGGAATATTTTAAATTATAAAACAGATTTTCTTTTACAGCTAAAAGGTAAAGTTTCAAAGAAGATGAGTAGAAATCAAGAGATTTCTTTGTCTTCCAACCTAAAGCTTGTTTTGAAAACAAATTTTACTTAGAGAGATGAAAACAAAATAAAAGGCTCTTGTCCTTTCCATGTATATGAATGGCTTTGGAATTTATAAATTATATTGTTTGTCAACCTGCCCATATGTAGAAATGTATAACGCATATGCATTTTATAAGTGGTATGAAATAAAATTTGGGGTAATAGTGGCAGTTGTTCAAGTATAGGAAACTTAGGGGTTAGAAAGTACATGAATCAACAAGTGTGTATGTAGAAGGAAATAGGAAACCTACCCTTTTTCTTTCATTTTTTTCCATCACACTGTGAAACACATCTCTTTTAGGTTTCAAAGGGTATACCCTCTGTACCCAAATTAATATATCAGTAAAAGCAATTTAATAACCCATTTGGCTACATCAGTTATTTTAATTCTTAATTTCTCAAAGCAAATTAAATTAATTGTGACTCACTTTTGTTTTATTGTGAGCCCAGAAAAGCACCCTATGAGAAGTCACACACAGGAACCATTTGGTTGATTTCAGCTGCCTTTATTTCAAAATTCAAGAGGGAAAGAGACATTCACAGAGCTTCCTTTTGCAGTCTCTGAATCAGCTACTAATAAACATACATTTGCGAGGAGAAGGCATGATGGGAGGAACTATCACTTAACTTCCTATTGTTTCATTGATAAAAATGATCTTGGAAGCAGAAGAATATATTAACTGTTTCCTTTGGTTTTCCATCTAGGAGGCTGGAAGACATTTCTAAAATAGATCTATTTTCTTTTCATTCTACAGAATAATGCATGAGTGATTATAACATATGTTCTATCTCCCGTTTTTTTTTTTTTTCAACCAGTGGAAAAGTGCCTGACAGAGTAATCACAACTTGTTGGGTTTTCAATCTGATGCTGTCCCATTTTATCTTGGTAGTTAAATGTCCATTCTTGTTCGGTGTGATAAATGTTATGGCCATTTAACAGTAACGAAAAAAGAGAGACATGTTAAACCAAATATTGCTTCAGATTGTGTCTTTTATTCTCCTTTATCATCATATCTTAATTTATAGTATAATCATCATTATCACAACTGTCAGCCTCATTTAACCTTCCCTGATCTCCCATGATTCTTTGCTGTCAGGTCTGATTGCCTGCCTTCTGCTGACTGACTGATAATGGCTGACTGATTAGCCCTCCCCAAGAAGAAGACAATGATATATAGAACAGTGCAGCCTGCTCTATATATTAATGAGGAGCTGGCGAAGCTTTGATAAGGCTGTGGAATAATCCATCAGTGAGAGAAGGAGCTTGTAAAACTGGAGGAACAGTTCATGGGAAAAACACCTGGGAAGGATGTAATGACCCAGCAGCTAAATGCCTCTCAGCTGTCTTCCCTCTGTTGTAATTAACATCAGATAGCCTGGCGGATGGATAACCTAAGAAGTTTATCAAGCCCCAAATCCAGTTACGCTCTCTCCATTTTGCACCTACCGGGCTCGCAGCCTTTTACAACATATTTAGCAAGCCAGCAATTAATAGCTCATTTTCTTTGGCATTAGGAACTGTTTATCTTCTAAACTAGCTCTTATCAGAGGCTGTTACCTATGAAAGGCAAGAGTCGTTGGCGCTTTTTTGTGTTCTAGTTGTTACACTTACTCAGCAGAGGCCTGCTTCACCATTAGATACAAAGCTTCTGATGGCTACTTGAGTTTGAATGCACTGTTATTACAGGTATTATATGAAATTGCTTGTGTTATGTGAAGGGGATTATAGAGGTTCTGGATCAATAACTTCAGTGGATGTTGGGAGTGATTACAGTGCTCTGTCAATTTTTCCCATTTGGCTGTCAGTACTGATTTACAACACACCACCTCTTTTATTCACATCAAATCACTCATTTCATTGGTAAATTCTATATATCTCAATTTACTTTAAGTAGCTGATTTGTGTAAAATAAAATGACTTCCTCTTCTGTGTGTGCAACAGACATAATCCTATAGAGTAAGAAAAAAGTGTAAACAGGAAGGAAACTCTTTGTCCTTTTCAAAGCGTCATGTGCGGTGCTGTGGCTGCTGGCTAAATAAAATAGCTGTAATTGAAATACCTCCATTATCTGGGCTTTGTTTAAAATACCTAGCCTCTTCATCTCCCTTTTTTTTTTTTTTAATTTTTTAATTGTGGCAAGGAACAGCAGATTTGCTCAATCTTATCAAGTGCAAATAGGCGGCCTCAGAAAGCAGGTGTGTTTTCCTGCGTCCACTTCCACTCGGACCTCGTGTTCAGAGGCGGGCTGATGTAAACACAAGTGTAGGTGCTGCTGTGTGGACATAGTCTACATCCCTAAAAGGTGTGACCACAAATGAAATCTTAGAATATTCACCTTAGATGGAAAGGCTCAAGCTCGGGGCTAAGTGGCCTGGGTGTTTTGCTTTTTCTTTTTCACCTTTGTTTTGTTTTCCCTTGTTCTTTCTGGTTGGTGGATGAAGTGCACTGTCCAAACTCAGGAGAGAGAAGTTCAAAATCATTTGGTGAAGCGTAAAGTCAGAAACAAAGGTCAGGTTTGGGGACAAAAGTCTAGATTTTCTGCACCAACAGGAATTCTATAGAAATACTTAGACAAGGTAAGATATTGGACAAATTCCACTATATCATTCCACATAATTGTGCTTGCCTGATATGATATTTCATTTGGGAATTGACTTTTGAATCTTATCTTGACATTTCTCAGCATGTTTTCTAGTACTTCTGACCTAAAAGAGGATCTTGGAAAATGGTGTACTTTACGACAAGTAAATAAAACTTACATAAACAAAGTATTTACAAAATCATCCAAAGCAGTGCCCCACAACCCTCCCCCCTACAATTGTCTATGGCTCAAACAGATAAATGAATAAACCACTAGATTTACCAACCTATTAATGCACACACAATTTCTGGGTACCGAAGCTATTCAAATAACAGACTACAGAGGAGGGAAAAGGATGTATTTATTGTCTGTCCTGGCATAAAATGTCCTTTGCATAAAAATATACAGATTAATCCTGCACATCTGCGGCTTTCACATTTGTTCATTCATTTCTGTTTATTTTCTGATATATTTTGCACAAATTATAAAACCAGGAGAAAATAGAGAATTCTATTAAAAATGTCATGAATTTAAAAATCTCCATAAACGGTGTCTATATTTTCTGAAAAGTCCCATTGTCCCGGAGAGCATAATATTACTTAATATTCAACCGAAACCAAAGATCTTCAAAATCTGCCATTTCTTTGCCCATTACAAACCAGTGCCTTCAACGCGAGGTGCTGTTTCCAATGTTATGCAGGTGTACACAATAACATGCAGATCACACAGATGTAGGAGAGCATTTTACTCAACGTCAGTATTAGCATATCAGGAGTGAAAAAAGGGAGGTGGGGAAGGCAACAAACCCCCAAAGGAAATAGTCATACATCCAGTCGGTCCCCGCATCCAGGACATATGCTGACCTGCCTAGCCATTCCTAACTTCCCACACTGCAAGGCTTCCAGGCCACTGTGATTCTAGGTCTCCTTAAGCACATCACACTACCAAGTCTGCCTTATTACCAATCTCTTTATTTATCATCTGTCATACATAGGCGTAGACTAGAACCGTCACCCCAATTTTATAGAAAATGCAATGGACATCTTTGGGATTCGCCATGACGCAACCATGGGGAAAGATTAGGCTAGGATTCCAACTCCCTGTCCTCTAATGTCACAGATAGTGTCAGTTCAGACATTCTTGTCAGCTAATATTGATAATTCAACTTACACCAAAGAAAACATGTTGAGCAGAGGAGCCTACCACGTACTGGAAATGGAGGATGGGATGGAAGTGGGAAGGCAATTTAAAAAATTTTAAAACATGCCCCCTGCCCTCGAAGAGTTTGTGATCTGATTGAGGAGACAAAATGTAAACTTATGAGAAAAAAATTACAACAAAATGTAAATGGTATTTTAGTACCACTATCGTGAAGACACTGTAAGATGCAATAGTATCAGTCAAATGAACTTTACATGCAACAATTACTATGAGTCACGTAGAAAAGGTCACTTTTAACTGGGAAAACCAAGAAGAGAATTACAAAGTAGGTGAGATTTTATTAGAACTCGACATATAAGGATAACCATGACAGTCCTAGGTATTGCTGATCACATCCAAATCGGTATGATTATTCTTAAAGGAAAGTTGAGTTTGATAGAAAATGATGGCATGAAGCCGGCATTCAGGCTGCTATATGACAAACTACTCTTTGTAAGACTTTTTTTTCCAAAGGAGCAATAATTCACTTTTAAATAGCAATTTATAAAAGATGGCAGACTTTACTATATCAACTCAGAATTATGTCTAACATTACAAAAAAAGCATACATATTGCACAACCATTTTCAAACAATAATAAAACATTAAAATTAGGAAGCTACATGCATCTCTGAAGAAGCCACCAAATTTGCTTAGGGAAACAATGCACTTTAACAAAGTGACAGAAAATACTCATTTGCTATAATATTCAACCAAATTTAAGTTGCCATTTAATAACAAGGCCAAAAAAAGTGAATATCCAGAAGACTGATGGCTGGTGGAATATCATGGTGAAAATGTATAGACTAAGCCACAAGCCCCAAATCGTACTTCACCAAATGATCTTCAATAAATACATCATGAAAAAATAGGACCTACATGAATATAACAATTTAGTGAACAACTGAAAACAGGAAGTCTCCACACAGTTTATAGGATTTTTCTGTCCCGTTTGATCAGAGACGACTGAAAGAGAAAAGGAGTATAAAACAAATATGATCTCCTTAGGCCAATCTATTTTCCACTGTATCAAGGTGAATAGGGTGTTAATCTAAAAGGAAAACTCCCTCTCTTCTCCTCTCTCCTTCAGGACATATTTAGACGGCAGGGCAGGTCACCAGATGGGGGCATCTAAAAGGACCTTGTTCCTAAGTTTGATAATGAGATAGGACCCAGCATGTAGTAGGCATTAAATAACTGAATGAACAAATGAATGGGGTTACTCCGAAGACAAACAACAATATAAATTGATGGGGCTGGGGACAGTCAGGACTTTATTAGTCCCTTCGTAGATATGCTTTTCCAAAACCAAAGGTAATTCATGATTGTTAGTCAATTATTAATGCATAGCTTTAGGTTCTGAATTCTTTTTAAGTACGGATTTAATTTTGTTTAGTTATCTTTTCATCCATTTTTCACATATCTGTTTTTTGAGAGAGAAGTCAATGTAATTTCAACTGAAAATATAACTGGACCATGAAATAATTATATTAACTTTCTTTGGAGTGTTGGTGCCATTTTTTTATTGGAAACCTTAAATAATATCAGATACGAGTCTCGTGGAAGACATTACTTTTTAGAGTTACTGACCTGCTACTGTTACCTGCCGTGAGGATGGTCTTTGTAATTTTTAGTCATGAACTTCCTTTGTTTTATTGCTGTTGGTAGTTTACCAGAACTTAGAGAGCAAAAAGGCTCCTAGCCCATTTAGGTGCACGCTCACTCACATCTGCACGTCTGCTTGTGATCTGATCTGCATGACAGCATGTAAAACTCTTCATCAGGCTAAAGGCAGATACGGAAAAGAGGAAAGCCTGGCCTGCTTACCATTTTAATACCATACCTTTCCATTTAAAATAACTAAAACTACTGAACAGCAGTCAGTGAGTAGATTTCAAAAGAAACCACTTCATTTTTCTCCTTAATGCCACTTCTTATTAACAAATATCAATTGTTATTAATCTGGTGGATACTTTTAAACCAAGTGTTCAGTTTTAACTCTGTTGACAGGACAAAAACCTTAGCAATGGGCAGTATGGAGGGGAAACTAGGAACGGGGATTTGGGGGTAACACATTTAATAGTTCAAATGAAAAATAATTGAATACTTTGCCGACTGAAAGTAGTTTATCACCACGGGGCCTGCCGTGTTTAGCATTACTTTATATGACCATGTTAAAGCCAGATGGATTGTTCTGTTGTGAAGCATATTATTTGTGGTCTATTTAGTCTTCTGTTTCTTTCAGGGAGAATTCCTTTTCCTCGAGTGGAAAATACTTTAACCAAAAGGTGAGGTGAATGTAAATGCTCACAATAATGAATTATTTACCTATGGTTAAAAAAAAGAAGCCTTCCTATTTGGATAAAAAAGAAAAGAAAAAGAAAAGGAAGGAGGGAATCTGTCTAGCTTGCAGATAATTTATGAATCTCTTCATAGCTCCATATTCCAACTTGCTTCTTTATCTGCTCGGCAAAATATTTGACAACACAGGATTCTCCATCTTTTGAAGTTATGATTTGATTTATTAGTAGGATGGAGATAATCATGAAGTTATTAATGATTTGTGGCTCCAATTTCTTAAAACAAAACAAAAATGTACACAGTCTCTCTAAATGTGAATTAGCATTACAAAGCAATCACACTGGTTTTTTTTTAGGGATCCTGAACTGTTGCATTCTCAAATCAACTAAACTCCATATTTACATTAAAATGTGCTGGCCTTGTATCTTTTGTGGATCCAGAAAAACTTTGGATGTTAAAAGTGATGATATCTTCTGCACCATATTAAGGCTCCATCCTGGGCACCTCAGGAACAGCAGGGAGCACACTTGCTTTATATTTTTTGGAAGAGAGGGAGGGAGAGAGAAGCAGTTGTGCAGTAATCTGATTAAAAATTCTAACATTTAAAGGTAGCTCCCCTTATACCAGTAATGTGGCATCCCGCCTCCTCGATAAAAATGTAAGAAGCTGAATAGACATGGCTTTTATTTCTTTCATCCTGAGTTTTGCCTCTTTTAGGCCCAGATATTTGCTTTTCGAGGAAGTGTCTGCATACCTCCCTCCTTTTGTCTCAACCAGAGGGTTTAATAGCTAAAGTAACTGAAAAGGACTAGCACCAGAAAGGCTCTGGTTTCCAGAGTAACCGTAAAAACAGACCCCAGTCTCCATGGCAAAGAGAAAAGCTATTTGCTGCAGCTTTTTCAGACCTTGAGCAGACACTGACAGTTTTCCTATAATCACGGCAGATTATTTGTAGCAACTAACTATATTATAATGTTAACTATAGGAGGCCTTTGAAAATATGCAGGGGTAAAAAAAAAAAGGAATAAAAAAATGCACTGGGTTTTCCTCTGCTTTAGCTATGAATTACATTATCAAATTTAAAATGTATAAAATAGTCTGGTCTAATAATTCAACCCAATGCGGTGAATGTCCATCTTTCAGGTTTGTTTCTTTCATTTTCTTAGGGTATCTACATCTGTTTAGAAATCTGCGTACAGTCTAAGCATCGAGAATGCATTCATTTCTGTTGAAGAATAAAGTGACTATGGATACACAATAATTTTAGTGTATATAATTTCCTATACACTTGTTATCATCTACTATAGATCAACCATACTTTATCCAGTACTTGAAAGCTGCTTCTTTCAGTCATTTGCAAGATATGCCCAATGACACTGTATGTATATGCATGTGGATGTGTATCTTTAATTCATGAGGCTACAAAACCACCAATTCTATTGCCCAAATTACCAGACTACACAGTCAGAGTGTCTTGTGGCTAGTCATTCAGGCCTTGGAAAATGCTTGGTTTGCCAATGGCTCATCCTCCATGGAAAGAGCAGTGGTGCAGCATGTCTTGTTTTCCTTTACTCTTATTCATTTTAACATGAAATGCATTTGAACTTCAGTCTCCATCTTTCATTTAAAAATAATAATAAAATATTTATGGGGCAAAGTTAATAACTAAGTCCATTTTATGGTTCACTATTCATAGTATAGTGTTAACTTAATGCCAATTTTAAGTTCATGAGAGTTAACTCCCAGATGAAAATAAAATGCAGTGTTACCATTTTTTTCTCTCTTTCTCTCTGTCTCGCAGACACACTCACACACACACAGATGCACACAAACACATACAGCTAATAGTGGGATTATATATTACATAGCATATTTCAGATTTCTTATGTATGTCTAAAAAATATTATCAAAATGTCAAGTAACATTATGTTAATAGAGAACTGAAGACTATACTTTTTACATGTTCTGGAGAAATGTTAGTATCTTTCTTTGGTAACTGAGAAAAAGATAAAGTCCAAATAAGAATAACTTAATTTTTATTCTATTTATAACTACTTCCATTGAAAGTTCTTCCCTTGCCTTTGTTGGTTAAAGTTTGGAAAATAAAATTTGGGAAATAAAAATCATGTCAATCATTTAATAATTGCCTAATTTTAAAATGACACAAATTTTTTTTCAAAACACCACCTTGTCCAATAATGCAGGTGTAGTTTATATAATTAGATACTAATCAAGTTCTGAGTTTTTTTCTCAATCAATATTTGTTAAAAACAAACGTACATATACTTGTCTCACAATTCAGGATGCACATATGCACATCTCAATTTAGCTGCTATTTTTCTTGCTAGAAAGCATCCCAAATGAGTAAGGCAGAAAAGGAACTTACAAACATATCAAGTTGTAACTGTAGCACTTAGTGTCAGAGTCATAAACAGAACCCCTCAAGACAAAAAGAAATCAGTTCTATAAGTAATAACGTCTCCAGTTTTTCTGGTTGAGTTTTTTTTTTTCCCTCAAATCTATTTGAAAACAAAATTGGTGTTCTTCAAAGGGACGGCCCACTAACAGCCAGCCTGCCCAGCAAAGGTCAATTAGGTATTCATATTTATGTAGGAGAGCGTGTCTCTCCAAACCTTCCTCACAGACCAGCTCTAGGATCCTGCCTTGAACAGCTTCCCAAGATTTGGCAAATCGTGTGTTGGGGGTGGGGTAGAGGGAGAGTTGGGCTGGGGGTAAGAGTCAGGATAAATGTTCCATGTTGGAACTTGGGAGAATCAGTAAACATTCTGTGACCTCCACCAGGATCACAAGGAAGAAATCTCAAAGAAAAGGCTATTACTTTAAATCCCAACTATATCATGTATCTCCTCCGTCCCCAACACATCTATCGGATTGGCCTACCACTGTATGTCACACTCCTATTACATGCTTAAAGATAAAAGGCTTACCCTGCAGGAAAAAGAAGTAAATTATAATATTGAATTTGCACTAAAATGAAAAGTTTCCTGGTGTCCCTTATATATTTAAAATTGCTGTTTTCTTGCAATGAATATAATTCACTCTGTCTTTTCCAAAGTATAATCCCATAAGGGTTTGGCCAAACAAAAATGCTCTAATGATTGCAAATGGCTCAAATATTCTGTCCAGTGAGTTAAGTGATAAAAGTTTCCATGTTAAAAGAAATAATAAGTGGAATTTCACACATATTATAGTAATTGTGAAGCATCCAATTTACATAGAAATAATGTAAAAGAATTCTGACCATGATGGTTTAAGTGAATCATTACATGCGTTGCTGATACATTTAGAAAACTGCAGTACGCCAGGTATGTTTCTTTTAGCATAATAAGTCTTGTAATGGAGCCTTTAAAAGCTTAAAATGTATAGTTAGATTAACCTTTCTGTTTTTCATTTTTTTCCCCCTTGGAAAAAAAAAAAAAAAGGCCAGAAAAGAGAAATAAGAAATCATTAAAAAATCAATTAAAGCAATACCCCTTTGTTTTACTCATCCAATGGTCTCCTTGACTCATCATTTCACTTACTACTTTAGATTTTTGGTAAAATTTAATAATTTTTTCCCCTTCTTATTCCAGATCCAAGAATTTCACTCAAATTCTTGAACAAATACAGTGATGGTTCTGAAAGGATTTTATCTCTTAGAAGTTTAAGGTCTAGCTTTCTCGAACTAGAAAGGCAGGTTTCATCAGACCACTTCTAGACCTGAAAAATGTGTGGTGCCTGAAGGAAAACAATGTGGCTCCTCTAGTCCTTAGAAAGGATGATTAGAAATGTGGCCCTTGCCTTTTATTTCCCCAATTTAGCCTTTTAAGGACTTAATGCTTCATTCTAGCAAGAGGGCATTCCCGATTTGCCTTATTATATTACAGTGATTTAATAGATAAATCAGTCCTCAGTAAAAACGGACATGAAAAACTAGCCTAGACCTTATTTCTTCATTCATGTGGGGGTTACTCACAAGGAACGGTGGGTGGATAACTCTTTGGGCATCCTTAAAATCAGATGCTGTATGTGTAAACTTCTCATCAAAATCTGCCTTTCTTATGATCTAAGAGCCTCTTAAGACATTTGTCATTTCTATTGCATCTAGACCAGAGTTTTTCAACCTTGGCAAGACTGATGTTTTGGACCGTAGAATACTTTGTTGTGGGGGGTTGTCCTGTGCACTGTAAGATGTTTAGCAACATCCTGACCCTCTCTACCTATCAGATGCCTGTAATACCACCCCACCCCCACCTACTCCAAGCAGTGACAATCAAATATTTTTCCAAGCACTGCCAAATGTCCCCTGGGGGACAAGCCATCCCCTAATGGAGAACCCTGTTCTAGACATTAAGGACATGAAAATTAATAAAGCTCTTCACCCCTACCCCTCCACCAGGGGTTAAATTTGGTTAAACACATTTATCATTTAAACACTCAAAATTGCCTAGGATTTCTTAATATTTCTTTTTGATTTTTTAAACAAGATGAATTTTGGAGACAAACTAAACCAGAAATTCTGGACATACAATATTATCAAGAATAAAACGGCAAGGGTTAATAAATAAAATTATTATTTTTTTCGAGGCCTTCTCCTTCTGATTAAGCTTAAGCATTTCAGGCTATAAAGAGTGTGAAATGGAGTGTTTGCCCATTTCCCCATTTCATGTTCTTGAGGTCTAGAAGAAATAGAAAAAGACAAATGGCATCTATACCTCATTTTATAAGCTTGTCTACTTTGACATACCAGATCTTATCAGGGCCACAAAAATATTTTTAAAAAGAAGTGTAGTATACAGAAAATAAATCTAATAATAATGCCTTAATTTGTGCATTTTCTTTGGTGGTTTACCAAGTGTTTTCTAGTACATCATGTCATTTAATACTCAAAAAGCTACCCATATTTTGAGATCTTTAGTTCTTATTTAATCTGTCTGTTCATCCATCATCCATCCACTCATCCATTCATTTATTCAACATTTGTTAAGTCTTTATCATGTACTGAGCAGTATGAGAAAACTATTTTCTGTGGGGGAAAGGGTGAATCAGACATGATTCCTTCCTGCAGCATACAATTTTGTCAAGAAAGAAACAGCTTTGTGAGACAAATTTACCTCACCCTTTTATCTGCCTGATAAGGAGATGTGGCTTATGTGTTAATGAGTAAATATACATGTATTTCACAAACATACATTTTGGGGACTCAGAAAAAATCATTTTATATTTACTAGGATGGTAAATATTACCACGGAGAAAAATTGCACATATTAGTTCCTTATCCTTGTGGAAATGGGATCGATATTTTGAAAGAACATAATTTATTATGCAAACTTCCATATATTTTAGTATGTATATGTATGTGTATATACACACACACATAAAAGGTTATTTGAATTATATATTTCACCTCTGTCTTCACCCGTCACCATAGCATACTGAGGTAAACCTCTCAATATCATGAGCCCTGTTTAATTTATCTTTGCATTTTCAATATTTATAAATATAAAACATGCCATGTACAAATGTTTGAAAATTGAATGAACCAACCCTCAGTCCCTGCCTTCAATGAGTGTTTTTTCTAGTTGGTGATACAGACTAGAATATGATCAAGGTTGAGGGGTGACTCAAACATAGGAGAAAGGGATCAACTTTGCCAGGAGGCTGGAAGAGATTAGAGAAGATATCAGAGGAGAGGTGAGCTTGTGTTTTATACCTGCAACGATGGTAGATTGAATCATGCTCTGAATTTCCTAAAAATACAGTAAATGATTTATTTTAAAGGTATGAAACCAAACAGAAAAGAAAAGGAGACAGAAAGAACACAACTTAGGAAGCTGGAAGGCAGGTGGATGAGTAGGAATTCACTTAAAATACCTGAGATAGCTGAACTCTCAACCAGCAGCTGGTGGCGGGAGGTGGGAAGCTGAAGGATAATTGATATTATCTGACCAAACCTCCCCAAATCTCAGTAATTACCAGGTACACCAGCTACCTTTGAAAAATGGATATCAAAATGGGTACAAAAACAGGCTGATTGATTAAAAGTCTATCTTAGAAGAAATTAGACACCTAGATCCCAATTCCCAATATAAGTAAGCTAATGCATATCCCTCCCTCATCCCAGCAGAAAGCCCATGTCTTATCTCTAGAGTGAGTAAACCAGATGATTTCAGCAGAGGTTGTGTATAGGGCTCCTACACTAAAGAGCAGTAAATATCCCAGAAAGTAGAGTATAAACAGGAAGAACCAGAAAACGGAAAGGAAAGATAATAACCCTAGAGCATCGGTCCAGGAGACCCAATGTCCAAAAAATAAGAGTTCTAGAGACAGAACAGAGAAAACACAGGAGAGAAAATTATCAATGAAATAGTTAACGGAAATTACCAGGATATGTGTTTCCAAATTACAGAACCCCACCAAGTGCCCAGAACAATGGATGAAAATAGGCTTTCATCAAAATATAGCATTATGGAGTTACAGAACAGAAGAGAAAAGAAACAGTCATGTACGAAGGATCAACAGCAACTTGGGAAGCTAGAAGACCATAGAGTAATGCCTTCAAAATCCTCCAGTTAGTACTTCTATATCTAGTCAAAATCTCAAATAAGAAAGAGAATAGAATTAAGGTTATTTTTAGACATACAAGGCCTCAAAAAATTTACCTCCAAAATACCACTGATCAGCAAGCTTCTAAAGGAAATGCTTCAACAAAAGAAGGCTTGAATCAGGAAAGAGGGAGATATAAGATCCAAGAAACAAGGTGTTTTGGATGTTTGTGAAAGTTCTTTGGGTAATGAGGTGCAAACATAAATAGCAGCCAGCTAAGAATACAACAATGGACAGCTTTATTAGATCAAAGAGTCTGAGGAAGAGAGTGAAGAATGAGGCCCCTGTGAGGACCCATGTAAGAGGAGAGGAAGGACATACGTGGGTCTTGGGCTCTTGCCCTTACTGTGACTAAAAGGCAAGGGGTAGGGCTTTCCTACAGTACTGGGGATTTGTGGTTTCAAACATACTGTGCAAAAGTGAAGTGGCAAGGACCATGTGCTGGTTTGAACCCCAGAAAAGCCAAGTTCTTTAATTCTCACTCAATATTGCTGGGTGTGATCTTTTTTATTGTTTCCATGGTGTTCTAGTTTGCTAGCTGCCAGAATGCAACACACCAGAGATGGAGTGGCTTTCAATAAAAGGGGATTTATTTAGTTAACTTATAGTTCTTCAGAGAAAAGGCAGCTAACTTTCGACTGAGGTTCTTTCTTACGTGGGAAGGCACAAAGTAATCTCTGCTGGCCTTCTCTCCAGGCCTCTGGGTTCCAACATATTTCCCTGAGGTGATTCCTTTCTGCATCTCCAAAGGCCTGGGCTGAGCTGTGAGTGCTGAGATGAGGTATGCTGAGCTGGTTGGGCTGTGCTACGTTGAGCTCTCTCATTTAAGCACCAGCCAGTTAGGTCAAATGTCATTCATTGCAGCAGGCACGCCTCCTGCTGACTGTAGATACAATCAGCAACAGATGAGGTTCACGTACCATTGGCTCATGTCGGCAGCAACAAAACTAGGTGCCTTCACCTGGCCAAGTTGACAACTGAATCTAACTACCACACATGGAAGTGTGACCCACCCAATTGTGGGTAGTAACTTTTGATCAGATGGTTCCCATGGAGATGTTTCTCTACCCATTCAAGGTGAGGTTGCTTACTGGAGCCTTTTAAGAGGGACCCATTTTGGAAGAAGCTCTAGAGCCACCAGATCCATCAGTGCCAACGGAACAGACAGAGTCCCAGTGATGCCACTGAAGAAGACTATAGAGAAAGTTAGCAGACATCGCCATGTGCCTTTCCAGCTGTGAGCGAAATCCCAAACATCATCGGCCTTCTTCAAAGAAGGTACCTTTCCCTGGATGCCTTTATTTGGATATTTTTATAGCCTTGCCTTAGTTTGGATATTTTCACAGCCTTAGAACTGTAAACTTCCAACTTTATAAATTCCCCTTTTTAAAAGCCACTGAGAGAAAACAAAACAAAACAAAAAACAACACAAATAAATAAAAGCCATTCTGTTTCTGGTATATTGCATTCTGGCAGCTTGCAAACTAAAACAGACCATTTGGAAAAGGTGAGAGAAGTGTCTATCATCGTAGCCATATGAAAGTACCTGCCCAAACAATAAGCTGTGCTGTACAAAGGACAGAAATGGCAAGAGGCCAGTTGGTGAAGAAGTGACCAAGGACTTTCAGAGAAGTGGCAAGCACCATTTGGAGAGACTAAGGACGACTTCTTAGTCTCCAAACCACACGTAAATGCTGACCTTGCTAGCTGTGGTTATGCCCACAACAGAAGTTGCCTGAGGTGGTCACTCAAAAGGGGAGCTTATGACTAGGCCAGGCAGGATGCGGGGAACCAAATGTAATTTCTTTTATGCCATTACACAAGGGATCCAAAACAAGAGACCGACAAAGCACATCCTGAAGATAATGGAGGGGTGAGATCCCTGGAAGTCATCTGTGCCGCAGGAGAAACTGTAATAAGTCTGGATTAGAAGACCTCAGAGGCTCAAGGAGAGATTTTTTTTTTTTTTAAATTTTCATGTGGGCAGGAGGCACCAGGGATCGAACTCCAGACCTCCAGCACGGCAGGTCGGAGCTCTGCCTGCTGAGCCACGGCAGCCGCCCTCAAGGAGAGATTTTTCAAGAAGATAAAAATGCTAAAATACCTGGTATACCTGAAAGTATTGTGAGAAATAGATAAATGAAGAAGAGTTTGGGTTGTAATTAGCTATAAATCCATAGGAAACAAATGGGGGGAAAGACAATTATTAACTCCAGATAATTTGTTCAGGAAAGGAAAAGTAATCATTATTTTAATGATTATTAATAATAATTATTATTATTCCACATGTCTGATACGTGAATAATACTGAAGTAGCCATAATAATGTAAAAATATCTTTAAAACTTTGCACTCTAACACTGGGAAGATGGTAGAGTGAGTATGATGAAAGAAAGCAAATTTTGTATTTTCCATAATAGGAAGTTAATAAATAAATGCCTAAAATTAAATACTCTAGAAGTACCCATTTAAACATTTTGATTTAGAAATGTGGAGGTAAATACCAAAAGAATCAGCTAGAAGAGTTGAAAGTGGTTGTCTCTGAGGAGGGATAAATGAGGGTAAGGGAGGCTGGGGCCTGCTGTGTCTTATAGAAATATTGGGGAACTATTTAACTCTTCAGATTCTATGTATGTTTCATATTTGTTACAAAAAATTAACTTAAAAGAGTTTCATAAAAGATGGAGAAGTTCACCAAGAGGATAGGAAGGAGAGCCTGTTTTCCATTCAAGGGCACAGAGATATGGAACAATTCAGTATATTCAGGAGACTTCAGGTGGTTTGATAGGAATGGGCATTAGGAAGGGCTCCTTTTGCCCTAGAAGAATGGGGTGATGAGAGGCAAGAGAAAAACATTGTATCTGAAACCACATAAGGGTGTTGTCCAGTTTATTAGGGTCACTCTGGTGGTAATACAGTACAGAGGTTGATAGCAGACAAGGAAAGACGCAAGGTCAGCTAGAAGGCTAGTGTGGTAGCTCTGGCAGCAAGTCTAAAGAGAAGACTTAAGAGACATTTGGAGGATGAAGACAATGAATTCAATGCCATCTTTTTTTTTTTTTTTTTTTTTTTTTTTTTTTTTTTTTTTAGTTGTAGAACAGATTTCAGAGTTTGGTATAGGTTACAGTTCCACAATTTTAGATTTTCCCTTCTAGCTGCTCCAAGACACTGGAGACTAAAAGAAATATCAATATAATGATTCAGCAGTCACACTCATTTGTTAAATCCTACCTTCTCTGTTATAATTCCTCC
>PVIY010009645.1:0-71897 GCA_004026745.1 Myrmecophaga tridactyla
GATCCTCTTTCATTCTTTTGCATATGGATATCCAGTTCTCTAGGCACCATTTATTGAAGAAATTATTCTGTCCCAGGTGAGTTGGCTTGACTGCCTTATCAAAGATCAAATGTCCATAGATGAGAGGGTCTATATCTGAGCACTCTATTCGATTCCATTGGTCAATATATCTATCTTTATGCCAGTACCATGCTGTTTTGACCACTGTGGCTTCATAATATGCCTTAAAGTCAGGCAGTGTGAAACCTCCAGCTTCGTTTTTTTTCCTCAAGATACTTTTAGCAATTCAGGGCACCCTGCCCTTCCAGATAAATTTGCATATTGGTTTTTCTATTTCTGAAAAGTAAGTTGTTGGGATTTTGATTGGTATTGTGTTGAATCTGTAGATCAATTTAGATAGAATTGACATCTTAACTATATTTAGTCTTCCAATCCATGAACACAGTATGCTCTTCCATCTATTTAGGTCTTCTGTGGTTTCTTTTAACAATTTCTTGTAGTTTTCTTTGTATAGGTCTTTTGTCTCTTTAGTTAAATTTATTCCTAAGTATTTTATTCTTTTAGTTGCAATTGTAAATGGAATTCGTGTCTTGATTTCCCCCTCAGATTGTTCATTACTAGTGTATACTAGCAGTGGTATTGCTGTGTATAGAAACACTACAGATTTTTGAATGTTGATCTTGTAACCTGCCACTTTGTTGTACTTGTTTATTAGCTATAGTAGTTTTGCTGTGGATTTTTCAGGGTTTTCGTCATATAGTATCATATCAGCTGCAAACAGTGATAGTTGTACTTCTTCCTTTCCAATTTTGATGCCTTGTATTTCTTTTTCTTGTCTAATTGCTCTGGCTAGAACTTCCAACACAGTGTTGAATAACAGTGGTGATAGTGGACATCCTTGTCTTGTTCCTGATCTTAGGGGGAAAGTTTTCAGATTTTCCCCATTGAGGATGATATTAGCTGTGGGTTTTTCATATTTTCCCTTTATCATTTTAAGGAAGTTCCCTTGTATTCCTATCCTTTGAAGTGTTTTCAACAGGAAAGGATGTTGAATTTTGTCAAATGCCTTCTCTGCATCAATTGAGATGATCATGTGATTTTTCTGCAGTAGAGCATTATTTTAAAGAATTTATTTCTAAGGAATAAATTTAAGCCCTTTATAGTAAGAATTTGTGATTTGGTTTAATTTGATCCTATACGGACTCTCTTTCCCCCTGGGTTTTGCTGTTCACGTTGTCAGGCTGAGGACACTTCAGAGAGTCAGGATTTGAGGTCTGTGGCTTGACTTAATGTCCAGGCCCTGGCAACTTTTAACTGCCAGTGGAGAGCTTATGTATAGTTAGGATAACAAGGTGACAGAAGTGTGTCTGAATTTGCATTGTAACCTCCTTCCGCTAAGACTCACATTCAGGATCCGTAAAACTTGAAGTCTGTGTAAATACATTATTTAATCACAGCTGCAGGTTTTGTATGCTGTCACTTAGCGAGGTCTGATATGGGGTCCTTAAAGACTGATCCTGTGTAGCGTTTAAAAGCAGCTAAGTTTTTGTTTTTTGACACGAAGTAGTGCTTTCATTTATTTGTGGGCTATTTCAATGGGATCTTCTTTTCTATTCTCTAGTTTTACACATCCCTTTTTTTAGTCCCTTGTACTCACCATGTTTCCTCTTGCCTTAGGACCTTCTTTGTGGCTGCTGTGACTTTTAGATTCAACAGACCTTTCAATATTTAAAGTAGGTCACTCTTGTTTTTCTGAGGCTTTTGTGTCAAATGAGGAAATGGTATGAAAATGCTTTGTAGTCTGTAAGTAGAATCTGTACATGGCAGTTCTGCTGTTTGCCAACATCAAAATCTAGACATTTGTAGTTCTTAATATTTTCTTCTTCCTGCCCCTTTTTCTATCATCTTCTGTGAATGAACTGAAAAAGCCAAAAAAAAAAAAAAAAAAAAAAAAAAAAAAAAAAAAAAAAAAAAAAAAAAAAAAAAGAGGTAGAGGGAAAAGAAGCATCTTAGATTATCTGCAGAGTGGAAAAGAATGCCTGTATTATCTTAGTTGTGAATGATTACCTGTTTTGTGTGTTATTTACAGGAAGTGAATGTTGAATTTGAAGCTTACTCCATTTCAGAAGACGATTATGATGGAATTAAGAAATTACTGCACCAGGTATTATCTTTTATTCTTTACACATAAATTTGCTCTTCTAAGAAAGTCCAGGCCATTTGATATCCGCTTTCTCCAACTTTATCTTTTCTGTTTCAGCATTCCCATTCTACCTTCTCTGTCTTGTCTTGGGGGAGGACAAAGGGGGAGGAGTCTTTGTGCATTTGCCCAAAGATCTATTTGTGCATTTGCCCAGAGATCCCTCCTCTGATGAATATTTTTAAGTATTCTGTGCCCTAAAATACTCTTCCTTTCATCTGCTAATTATTTAAGCTTTTATTCTGTTTTTCTCTCATTCATGTCCATATTTTTCGGGTAGAAGAACTCTTATATAGTGGCCATATAACTGCACTATCTGCTGCCATGATGTTTATACTCACTGCTTTTCCTTATTGCTTTACCCCATGGAGTATGGCTTTGGTTTTCTACCCTTTATGGTCTCCAGTGTCCTGGTCACTAATTCCTTTGGACTTAGGTCCATCGTCCTCCCCTCTCCCCTTTCGTCTTCCACTCTCCTACACTCTTTATTACCACTAACCACCTTTTCCCTATAATTTTGATACCTTTAGCTTCTGTGACTCTCCTGAGTTATTCATTTCTACTCTTGATTTATTTTCTAGACATCTTTTGTTATTTTTATTTGAGTATGGGAATTAGAAATTTTATTTGAGATAATGTTTTGACTTGAATGTAAAATAATTTTTCTTTCTCTCTTTTAGCTTTTCCTAAAGGCATCTGTGAATACTGCAGAACTAACAGATCTCTTAATACAACAGAGCCATATTGGGAGTGTGATTAAGGTAAACAGGAGTGTTATGTTTACTCTTATTAAATTAGTTATTAATCCTCATTTATAGCAGGCAGGCCAGAAACTCAAGTGTGGCTACTATGTGGAATTTGGTTTGGGAGGAAAACAGACTAGTTAGTTAGAAGGCCATTGCGGTAATCTGAAGTTATTAAATGCTATAAACCAGGTAGTGGCAGTAGTGAGGCAGAGAAGTGGGCTGCCTCAGAAGATATTTAGGAAATTGAACTTGATGGGGCTCAGTGAGTGAGTAGGTCTGAGAATAAGAGAAAAAGGAGCCAAGGATGATTACTTGGTTTTTGGCTAGAGCAACCTAAATAGCAAAGATGGAGGAAGATGAGCTTAGGAGGGAGAGGATATGTTTATATTTGCACATTTTGGGTTTCCTGTGATACATGCAAGTGAGATATTGAAGAAGAAGCTGGAACCCTAGAGAGATTGGGGCCAGAGGAAGGCGATGGGGGATTTTTCAGCAGATAGCAGTAATTGAAGTCACAGAAGTGCTTGGGATGGGAGGGAGGGGAGGTGACAGCTTCCTTGGTAATGTTAACATTAATTGGAAAGTGAAATAAGTGGAGCCTGAAAAGAGACTCAAATGGAGTGACCAGAGAGGTAGGAGAAAAATTCTTAGAATGTGGTATCACAGAAAGTGTTAGGAAGTGAAGGAGGGGGTAGGTTGGACCCTGACTCTGTTTTATCATCTGGTAACTTAGGTTATCTGTTGCTGCCTAATAAACTGCCCCACAATTTAGAATAGCAATAGTCATTTATTTGGCTCATGGGTCTGCCGGTTGAGCAGAGCTCAGTGGCAGGACTGGTTTCTGCCCTGGGTAATATTAGCTAGAGAAGCTCACACCGGGGTGGAGGACTCACCTTCTCAATGGTTCATTCATATGACTGGCAGTGAGTACTGGCTGTCAGCTTAACTTCTCCATAGGGTTCTTTCCATGTTCTGGTTGGGTTCCGAGAGCAAGCATCCCCCAAAAATCAGACGGAAGTACAGAGCATTTTCATGAGTGTCATTTCTGCCATTCACTTGATCAGCACAGACACAACATTCGGCTCAGGTTCGAGGGAAGGAAGGAGCAGGGTGGGGGCTGTAATTTTGATGGGGCAGGCACGTAGTTGTGGATGAGACTGTCATGTGACTGTGACCCCTGGTCTGTAGAAAGGCAGGGCCTTGACCAAGCCCATCTTGAGGAGAGGAACACTGAGGGTCTTCCTAGGGGCGCTAATTGCTTGTGAGCCAATAAATGTTTTTTGAGGATTTCTTCAGGCTTGCTACTGAGAGTTCCTCTTTCTTTGCCCTGCCTTTGTCTGTCATTGCGGCACAGATTTTTCAGTGGCTGGGGTCCACTGATGTGCAGGGAGACCATTTACTGATGGTCTTGGAGGGCAAGATTGGTTTCTACCTGACTTTTCTTGTGAATTTCCTTCCCCTTCACTCTCTTATGAGCAAATAGGCCTTTTGTCCCCTCACTAAACTCTTAGTCTTCTCACAAGTTACTTCCTGATTCTCTACTTTGGTGTCCTTTTGTTTTGTTGAGCTTGAGACTTCTCTCATCCTTGGCACATGGTTAGTTTTAATTACCGATCCACCCCCATCCTTCCTGGTGGTCTCGCCCAACTAGACTCAGCAAGAATGTTCTATTTTAAGGCCTGGCACCTTCTTTGCCTTCCTCCTCATTGCCATGGCATCGCCAGCTTAGAGCCAGGAGCGTCTTCCTCCCTAACCTTCACTGTGTTCACGTCCTCTCCAGGCTCTGGTGTGGTCTGACTTGCTGCATCCCCCTGCGATCAGGTCCCTCCTCTGCTCACTGACCCGATATACTGGCCATAGGGGTGTCCTGAGGGTGTGAGCATTTCTGCTCCAGGGCTGGAGCCTGTACCTAACTGAACCAGTGGTGCTGGAGCTTTGTAAATCTCTTTCACTAGAACAAGTCCAGGCAGTTATGGATCTGTGATTGTCCTTGGATATAAAATCAGCAGCCTCATCTCATTTTATTCATTTAGCACATATTCCCTAAATATTTTCTCTGTGCTGGGCTTCATGCTTGATGCTGGGGATGCAGTGAGAGAGGGGTTTTCAGCTTGGAAAAGTAAACCAGCAATATGTGAAGGGGAAATTGCAGGACAGTACAGGGGCACCCAAGGCCTGCCAAGGGGAGGAGTGCTGCCACAGTAGAGCTGTGAGGTACAAGTTGGAGCCAACCAGTTCCGTTCTTAATTGTCTGCTTTTCTTCATTGCTCATTTCCTTTCTTGCCTGCTTTTTCTTCTCTTGTGCCCATGTGGTAGGTATAAGTGACACTCAGGTGTTGTTCGATTCCACTGATGGTCAAGACTGGCAGTGCTCAGGAAGCATGTGAGCTTTAGGTGGAACAGTGTGGGCCTGTAGAGAAACAGGTAAGGGCTGGCTTCAGACAGAGTTTAGAAAACACTTCAGAATGGTTTGTTTCATTAGTTTTATCTGTTGTAGACTTACATTGAGAATCTGGTAAAGGCAAATGTCCCAAGAATCTTGTAGAAAGAAATTTAGATATAGATTTAGAGCAGGATGGGATCATCCAGAAATTAAAAAGGGTAACAGAGTCAAGGTAGGTGAAATGACAGGAGCAAGGTCACACAGCATTTGGCATATGCTTTTCTAAGTTGATCACGGTACCAGTTTTGCTTTTGAAAAATGAAAGATAAATAAGGCCTAGATTCAAGACTTGGTATTGTACTTCTTCACCACCAAATATAAGTTTAAAATAAATTTCTTTTTTTTAAAATAGCAAACGGATGTTTCAGAAGACAGCGATGATGATGTGGATGTTGATGAAGATGAGATTTTTGGTTTCATAAGCCTTTTAAATTTAACAGAACGAAAGGTTGGTTTCGCTGGGGGACATCTGGATGGTTACTCGTTGGGCCCAAAGCACTCATATTTAACCCCTGATGAAAGTGCATTTAATATTAGAGTGATATTAACTCTAAGGATTTGTGCTCTTGTGAAATCTTGATGTAATCCTTTTGCAAATATGAATGTACTTTTGTTGTGTTTTGAATAAATTGCACCCAGTTAGAGTCATTCACTCCCTGTGGTATTAGGGAATTGTTTGGCTTCGCACGAACTGGTGTTTTGATGTTGGTGACATAGGAGCTGTTTGTCTCTCTGAGACTGTTACCTTGTGACCTGTGAAGGTGTAAATACTCTGAGGCTTCATTGCTTTCTTAAGTTGAGGGCATTTTCTTTTGTTTATGTTTTGATTCAACTCTTTATCGACTCACTGATGAGTTCTGATAAAAAAAAGTAACCAGCTGCTGACTGTCCCTCCTCAGAATAAGTTGCACATGACACTTATTTCTGTAAATTTTTAAGTGAACTTTCTAATTATTTCCATCTTTTTATAGGAGATCAACTAGAATTGCTATTCTTGTGTTTGAATGTTAGTTTTAACCCTCTTCTTACCACTGCACTATGGCTGGTACATAACCAGGCATAGTTAACTTTTGAGAAATACTTAAGCAATCTACCCTGGAGACACTATAGTATTTCAGGAGCTATGGCAGGAACTGTCCTTACCTATACAACAGAATGACAGTTCTCCCCTTCATGTTTCTTCCTATAAATAATGGCTTATAATAAAAATTCAGCTTTCTCTTTGCTTTCTAGGGTACCCAGTGTGCTGAACAAATTAAAGAGTTGATTCTAAGCTTCTGTGAGAAGAACTGTGAAAAGACCATGGTGGAACAGCTGGACAAACTTTTAAATGACCCTACCAAGCCTGTGGGCTTGCTGCTAAGTGAAAGATTCATTAATGTCCCTCCACAGATCGCCCTGCCCATGCACCAGCAACTTCAGTAAGAGACTTTGGAAAAGGCCTTTGAACGTCTTTCTTGAGTGGATTCTGAAATGTCATCTAAGTAGAATACAGTGGTAAAGAGTTAGTGTGATGGGAGTGGAGGGAACATCCCATGAGATTTACAGATTGCTACTTTAAAAAGCCGATTATTAACAATTATTTGTGGCAGTAATCTTTTTTAACTTTTTTATTGTATAATATAACATAAATATAAAGCAAAGAAAGAAAAAAACAGTAGTTTTCAAAGCATTCTTCAACAAATAGTTACAGGACAGACAGATCCCAGAGTTTGTCATGGGCTGCATGATTCAGCAGTCATATTCATTTGCTAAATTGTATCGTCTCTGTATAACTCCAACTTCACCTTTGATCTTTCTGTCCTTCTCTTTAGGGGTGTTTGGGCTATGGCCATTCTAACTTTTTCATGTCGGAAGGTCTGTTAATAATATGGGGTAGGGAGATGGAATTATCTGATGTTCTGGAGAGGCTGGGCCTCCAGGGACCCATCTGGAGGTTGTAAGTTTCTGCAAAGTTTTTCTAGTGCATGCAACCCTTGTGGAATCTTATATATTGCTCTAGGTGTTATTTAGGATTGGCTGGAATGGTCCTGGTTAGGGTTTAGCAGGTTATGATAGGTAGCAGTGTCTAACTGAAGCTTGCATAAGAGCGACCTCCAGAGTAGCCTCTCAACTCTATTTGAACTCTCTCTGCCCCTGATACTTTATTAGTGACACATCTTCCCCCCATTTGGTCAGGATGGAATTGTTGATCCCATGGTGCCAGGGCCAGGCTCATCCCTGGGAGTCATCTCCTATGCCACTAGGGAGACTTATTCTTGGACATCATGTCCCATGTAGGGGGGAGGGCAATGATTTCACTTTCAAAGTTGGGCTTAGAGAGTTATTTGTGGCAGTAATCTTAAGGGTAATGATTTTAAAGATTTAGATGGTATAAAAATAGATGAATTTTATGTAAGTCGACTTTATTCCCCATTTGACTAAAGCTTTCACTCTCGTCAGATAAATTTCTGTAACGTGATTAAGTAGTGAACATTATAACCACAATAACAAAAGCTGAATAAAAGGGCTAACTTTCTTGGTTTTAAGCCTCCTTGACTTCACAGGCTTTATCTTATTTTTAATGTAGTTTGATGTTTACAGAAATTTTAAATGTGAGAAGAGCTGTGAATCTAGCGGCAAACCCATGTAGAACTCAGACTTGGTCTTGCCAGTGCTTTGAAATAAAGGAGGAGGAGGAGGAGAATGTAGACATGCCTGGGTTTCACAGAACATTTGCAGTTGTCCTGACCTGTGACTTTCTTAAATATTTTGTGGGAATGTCTGGAAATTAAAGAGTTGATTAGGTTTCCTTTTCTTTCTGTAGATTCATTGCTTCTTAGTTTTGCTCCTGTTTTCCCTCTTTTCCCTCTCAGCTGCTAATCCTATTGCACTTCTCCTGCCACAAGTGTTTTTGCTTTTTTTCCTGATCAGCTGGAGTTCACATTGATTTGGCTTAATGGAAAGATAATCCCCCCTTCCTCTCTCAAAAGAAGGGTAAAGTGAAAAATAAAAATAAAAACAAAAGTAAAATCTAAAAAAAAGAAGGCTGAAGTGGGTCGTTCTGTGAGTTTCTTTACATTTTTGTTCAGAGACAGCCAGATGCATATGGTTATATGTTGTTTTCAGAAGGAAAAATTAACTAAGGCTGTTGCCCTTCCAGTTCTGTGTTCTAGAGTTACCCATGTCTTGTCATGAGTTTTCTGCAGTGTCAGACATTAATCCCAGACTCTAGGGATTAGGGATTAGAGACTGTGTAGCAGCCACACGCTTTAGTGACACTGGTTGTGACTGTATGTCTTTGTGTTTCAGTGCAATGTTCATTAATTTAAAAAATTCAGATTCTTAGATACTCTTACTTCTTGACAGCAGTAATGTTACACTGAATGAATTTGAGACACATTCATTAGTGTCTGTGTATCGACAACTCTAAGAATAGTTTACCAGCACATAATCTGAGAGATTCATCATACTATTTATTATGAAAAACAGTGTCATAATCAATCTAAAGTGCAACTGACTGCATAGATAAAAATCGTTGCTTTGAAGCCTCCCAATCCAAAGTGTGTTCATTAAGCCTGTCTCACAGCAGAACCCACTGAAGATGCCTCATGGGTTTTCTCTGTGCTCTGGTTGGTTAATGGACTTAACCTGACCCAGCATGCAAACTTTCTGTGTATGTCTTATAGGAAAGAACTGGCTGAGGCACATAAAACAAACAAGCCATGTGGGAAGTGTTACTTCTACCTTCTGATTAGTAAGACATTTGTGGAAGCAGGAAAAAACAATTCCAAAAAAAAATGGAGCAATGAAAAGAGAGATGAGCTAATGTTTGCAAATGCAGAGGAAGAATTTTTCTTTGAGGTAAGACTGTTTCATCTATGTCTTAAGATGGAAAGAAGGGTGTTTTTGATAGTAGTCAAGATTTATTGCTGTTCCATTTCATGTCAGAGTCCTTCAAGTGCAGCCACTGTTCTTCTCAGTATCCTCAGAGAAAGAGGATAGTTAGCTAGCAGCTAACGTAGTGTTGGTACATAGTAGGCATTCAGAATGTTGGGTGTTCCCCCTGCTCACTTGGTGATGACGGTGAGGAGGAAAAAGGCAGCCAGCATCATGAGAACAGCGATTAACAATTTGAAGTTTCCTTACTGTGGGATCTCCTTTCATTCTGAAACTACCTCATGAGACTGTTAACATTGAAAATGAGATTAGGCAAATTATCTGAGATCATCTGCTCACCCACTGTGGCTCACATGCTGCTCTGAGCTCCCTTAATCCAGGTGCTGTCTTCCTGTTGGTGGGCTCTCTAGGTTTTCTTCCTGTAAGGGCAGCATGTAATATGATGGGCAACAAAATGAGAGAATATGCTTTCTCATGCTGTCCTGAAACAATCTTGAAGTAAATCTCTGATGGTGAATGTGTTTCCCTGGATTGGATATAACTTATTATTCTAATTTCCATTAAAGCCTAAAATATCTACAAGATTCAGCTCTGTCCTTATTTTCCAGGAAGTGAATGATATAAAATTTCTTATCTTAAGTTCTCAGTACCTTAATGCAGTACATTTCACAGAAGCCTGGTGTTTTATGAGTCTAGTTATGCAGCCATACCCCTTGTTCACACAACAGTGTGCTGGGGCAGCAGCAGAGGGTAAGAGCAGACCAGTGCTGGAAGATTGACTCTTCTCACCAAGCATTAGACATTCAGACGCTTAATTTCTCTTGTCTGTCAAGATTATTTTGAGAACTAAATGAGATCATGAATGCAGGGTGGTACGGCTAATATCACTTAGCTGCTTATTCACCTTATAGAAATGGGATGGCTCTGTCCATGCTCCCCCCTGCAGTTGAGAGTCTACTTGGGAGAATGTTATAACTTCTGTGAATGTCCCATCTGAGCCGATTATATTCTGAGTTTTGTTTCCTTTAGTTGTCATTCTTATTTAATTATATGCCCAACATAGTATTCTTTGCAGTAGAGTAAATGAGTTTGCCTTTAGGATGTCTGGCTTTTTGATTCATGGTTCTTTGTTTGGTTTAGAAGGCAATCTTGAAGTTCCACTACTCGGTGCAGGAGGAGAGCGACACGTGCCTGGGAGGCAGGTGGTCTTTTGATGATGTACCCATGAGGCCCTTGCGAACTGTGATGGTGATTCCAGCTACCAAGATGAATGAAATCATGGGCAAACTCAAAGACCATTTATCTGTCTAACCCATTCCACAGAGAAGTGGCCAGGAAACACCATGGAGATTTAATGAAAAACTCATGACTTTATTCAAATTAAGGTCGTCTACAAAAAGTAAGGTTCTGTCACCCGTGACACATTTACAAAATATCTTTATTTTTTTCATTTTGGTCAAATTAATTACGTATATATTTAATTAAAAACTTTTTCAATGAGAAGAAAAACATGGACTAGTTATTTAAAGAAATCAATAAAAACTTCTATTTTCTATTTTTTTAATAATATACAAAGTGTTATTTTTTTCCCCCAGACTCCCTTTGGTGTGGTGTGTAATTCTGCACATCACTCAGTGGACCACACTTAGTAACTTTGGGGTACTTATTGCACACAGCATCGCCACAGAGAGCAGTAGTGAAGAGTCACTGTAAAATGCACCTCTGTTCAGCAGTAGCTTCAGGGCACTTCTCATACATTTTCTGTTCCTTATTCATTGTTGAAATGGGTGACAGGTGATCCATTACTTGCTGTAGAATATCTTTACTTTCACTGGGAGGCAGATTACTGAAGTAGTATTGTGGTACCAGTTGCATGAATCTGTTTAAAAAAATTTTTTTAGTGAGAGATACCAAACATGATATCTGGGCATTTTATGGTATTTAATTTGAATTCCTCAGTGTTTTAGTCTGCCTTGTTTTCATGGCACCAATCCAATGAAATTTCTGGAACAATCTGGCTTTTCTAGGTTTATGCTGCAAAGTACAAAGGAGGCCACTGCTCCAACCACTGGTGGGGACTGGTACATCTCCCAAAGCCCACCATAAAAAGAGAGGGATCAGACTGTATTCCTAGAAGAACTCTGGGTGGGTCACAAAAGGGGCTGTTTTTGTCTCTTTAACCAGCATTGCTCCATGTTCAGCCGCTTAAGCTGGTCCCTACGAGTTAGTTACTTTTGGTTCCTACCTTGAACATCACTTTGCCCAAGTTACAGCGGTACCTTCAAAATGGTCCTGGAATCAGTACAGCAACAGCTTCCTACTGGTCTCCATTCTCACTATTGCTCCCTACAATCCATTCTTTACTTAGCAGCCAGAGTGATCATTAAAAGCACATAAAGAAGATGTTATTTTGTTTTAAAACTCTCCAATTGAATTGTACTGCACTTAAGATAAAATCCAAACTCTATGTGGCCCACGAAGGTCTCAACCTTTTGGCTTTAACCTCATCTTTTCCCTCCATATCCCCTCCTTCCCTAATAGGCTTCAGCCTCACTGTCTTATCTGTGCCTGAAGGATGGCTAAGCTCATTCTTCAAGGTCTGTGTACCTGCTGGAACTGTGTTCTATAGCATTTTATTCCTCTTAAGATGTATCATCCTTTGTTTTATATTGCTTTACTGTGTTCTTTATGTTGTAATCTCAAAGGCAGATTTCTTAAATATCATCCATCCAGCTTTGTACTTAGTAGGTACTCCTATCTCATCATAAATTTAGATTGGTACCAGTATAAACGTCTTATAACTGGAAATGTAACAAAACCAAATTTATCATTTATTCTTACAAGTATGAATTCAAAAGAAATCCTTTCTTCCCCATTAAACTTACAATTCAGGAGAAATTTCTGAGGTAATCCTGATGTAGTTGTTCTCAGATATGCTGAACTTGTGGAAAAGCACCCACTCTGGCATCTTCTTGGTGACAGAGTAACTGGAACGAGGATGCAACTGAGCAACCTGCTTATGAGTGAGCATCAAGTAGTTACCTGATCCATCAACATCCCGAGCAATCTACCAGGCAAACAAAGTTTTAAAAAAAGACTGCATTAATAGATCAACTCAAAAAAGCTTGTTTAAAGATTCTTAAGTAGTTCATCCACTTAGTAAAAATGACAAATCTGCCACCCACCTTACCTATTTTCAAATAGACAAAATAAACCATACTCCTATTTTGACCAAAACTTTGAAACAGCAATGAAGGTGTCAGCTAACTGCAGCAATTTCAGGGCAGTGTGCTAAAATAGTGCATCCATAAAGATTCATGTTTTGGTTATGGATTAGCATATTACCTGGCCAATTATAGATTATTCTCAAATGTTAGGTGCTTTCTAGTTGATGTTTAAGCTCATTCAATACTCAAGATAACCATGTGATATAGGTACCCTTCTTTTCCTTACAGATAAGGAAATCTGTGAAAATGTTCCTTTTCTCTGTTGGAAAGCTTTAGTTTGTTATGTGGCAGTATCACAGTATTTCTCATACTATGATGTGAAAAGCATGCCTATGTCTGTTATGGGCTTGAGTGTAGAGAACCTACATGAATCAGCCTTCACTTCAGGAAAGGAATAGAAGGAGAGGTTACTTTTATTTATTGGGCATTAGAATCACCAGTTAAATTGGAGCTACTTTGCAAACAGGTGAAATGGACAATAACTGAGGTTCAGCAGAAAAGAGTAAAACCAACTCCCTCCTGTAATGAAAAATATTTTTTGTTCTTCTGCACAAAGTTAATATATTCTGGCTTAGGCCTTTGAGGGGAAGTATATTTACCTAATCTTTAATAACATGTAGTGTTATCTTAAAATAACCATCAGTCATCAATCTAAATGAAAGATCCCATGTCCTCAACATGTGGTATTTTGTAAAGACCATGCTACAGGCAGCCTTCTCTGTTCTCACCTGCATGAAGTAACCAGACAGAAGAGCTTTCTTTATGTTCAGTGTATTTTCCTTTGAGCCAAAAGCAGGTTCTGCATAGGGAAGCTCAATACGCTTGATGATCTCTACTAGTTCAGCTCGGATGACATCGGCCATCCTAAGTGCAGAGCAGTTGAGGAAATGATCATGACACCACTTCTCAACACAATCTAGGAGGCAAAGGACAAAAGACTATTGAGAAATGATCTGTCATCAGCTGAGCAGCTCAGGCCAGGAGGATGCTCTCTTTAAATCTTAAGTTCTCTACTGCCAAGGAGGTCACACTGGTGGGAGGAAAGCAGCAAGGACAGATGGCTACTAAAGTGGCTGTTCCTGGTACTGCAAGGAAGGGAGACAGTGCCAGGAAGCCAAACCCCTAGCTCTTGAGGTTTCGTGACCCCATCCGACTATGGAAGTAGCACATTCTAAGTGCTGATGGAAAGCATGTCACCCTTAATCTGTGCTTCATAAGGAGGAGTATAGATTGTCTCGTGTAGACAGCAACATGGCCACAACAGTTAGTACAATTAGAAGGGAAAACTTATAGTATAAATTCCTCTGATCCATGAAAATATCGAATATACATTATTTAATTGTAAAAAAAGTACTACTACAAGGCTGGTGTGGGCAATAACTATGTTATAGTCACACTTATCTACAACCCTAGCTGCAAATTTTACATTAAAATAAGTCACCTGGTTCTGTTTAAAGGCATTCTTGCTGCCTGCCTGTAATAAAGATGGACCCTGAGTTTTGCCTTGACCTGGAAAGCACACAGCCTTGGTGCAGTGGGAGAGGACCTCATCCACACTGTCCAGTCTACTCAGGCCTACTCTGAGCAGCAGGAGCATGTCCTTGGTCAACAGCACAATCATTGTGCTCCCAGGAAGCTTACTCTGTACACTGGCTAAGCTCAATGTTGGTGGTCCATCCTGCTTACTTTCAGAAGGTGCCAACAAATTCCCCATCCTTTCTGCTTACACTGAAAACTTTTCCTCTCAGCTTTATATAAATAATTTATTCCCTGCTCTTTATACCATCTTGTTGTCTTTTGATTTGCTGTCATATTTTCACTTCACCTCCCTTCGAATGTTTTTCACTCTATTGGAGCAAAGGTGGTAAAAGGTGCTTCATAGAAAATAAAGGTGAGGGAATTCCTAATGGCCTGGCCCTCTTTGGAGGCTCCAGTCTCCTGCCATATTGCTGTGCCCTCTCTGTCCTTCCAGATCCTCTGCTGGTTTTCAACTCCAGCAGAGGTGTTTCACATACAGGTGTTTCCGACTCCCTCATCACGGGGTGCCCGCCTGTGAGAATTCACATGACCACTGTCACATGACACAGACAATACACGCCTTCCTGCCTCTGCTTTTACGCATGCCAGTCTGCTTTTCAGGATGTGCTCTCCTCTGCCAAACAATTTCATCCAACTCCTTTAGCTGGCTCCAGTCAAATCCTCTCGAACCTCACCTTGCACACCAGTCTACTCTTTACTATTGTCTGGAGCTTAGTTTTTTATGCTCTATGTTCTCTCTCCCGCTAGTCAGTGAATATACTATGAACTTTAAAGCAGATAGCACAGCTTTGACAAAATGGGTGTTTGCCTATGTTGGCTCCTTTTCTTCCTTCCCAGACCTATGAGGGTAGGAGCTGTGTTATGCAAGTCTCTGCATCACTGTATCATTGTGCTCCCAGGAAGCTCACTCTGTACACTGGCTGAGCTCAGTGTTGGTGGCCCATTAATGAAGATACACCTTCGAAGCTCTCCAGAGCACTAAGGGAGTGAGAGCAATGAGCTTCTACTGCTCACCAGAAACCTAGACATGCATTTAGGGCCTTGAGTGCCATTCCGTAAGAGGGGTCATTTGGGCTGGGAGAAGATGGGTGTCTGACAAGCAACTCAGCTTTCTTTTGGTAAAGCACGGTGGAAACAGTAGGTCATTTCTGTGAATCACAAGCATTCACTTACGCTCACTGGTAGAATTCAGAGTTGTGTCTTGGTAGGCCTTATAGATGTTGATGAGGGTAAAGTGATCTCCTTCAGAATGTAAAAATCTTTTCCAGCAAGTCAAGGCAGCCTCCTCAGCTACATGTGGCAGATGTGAAAAGCAACTAGGAGCTTTAAAATGCAAAGGGTCACATGTTCAGCAATCCTGAAGACATTTCATCTCTAGCACAACATGTAGGAGATGGGTAAGGGGAGCAGAATCACTCCTGTCTTGGTTCTCTGAATAAATATGTTATTTGTGATTACTTGCAAATCAAAGACATTTAGAATGAGTTGTTACAATTCTTATATTTTGTTTCTGTTTGTTTGCTTTCCTAAGATCTGTTGAATTCAGTTGCTACCCTGCAGTGCTACAGCTGGGGAACTCTGAGGTGCAGGAACAGTATTAGAATTTAGGGTTCCTAACAGACACAGGGCTCGGTCTGCTCTGCCAGGAAAACCAGGGTGAATTAAGCTAGTGGGAAATAAAAAACACATAATTATTTTGGGAAAAATACTTTCTGCGTCATATTTTTCTTCATCTGCACTGATTACTAAATATAGATGATACACCTGAGATGAGAGCATGCATTCCTAACAGGACAGCTTTCTGGGTCTGCCCATGTGAACAGGCTGAGATAAACAGCATGGTGAAACCATTAAGGGGACCAGTGCACTTTACTAACAGTGTCTTTGGAGCCCAAATCTCATTACTCCAGCAAAAGCAAACTTGGTATACTTTTACATTTCTTATTAAGAAATTCACTGGATTTTAATTTACATGTTTTCATATTAAGATAATTCAGTTTTTTACTTTTTGATTTATTAAAATACTTCACTATCATTTCAAAAGTCTAAATGAATTGACCACCGTCTCTGCTACTTTTCAAAATATGAAAATTTCAAATGTATCTCATTTCAATCTATACAGGGCTTAGATTCACAGTGCAAAGCCTTTAAGGATTACCTGTTACCATAGCAGCAATTGTTAGCATTTCATCTACACAGTCAAATTCACAGGATGCTAAGATAGACTTTGAGAGTTGTGGATCAAGAGGAAATTCTGACATGATGATTCCAAATTCAGAAAGATTTCCATCATTATCCAGTGCTGCCAGATAATCTAAGTCTTCCAATGCCTGCATCAAACTTTCTGGTGCTACAAAATAAAAATAAAAATAAAAAATAAATGAATGAATGAATGCCTTGTACAGCTTCAACCAAGATGGAGTAATACGTACAGGATCTATCCTCCCACCTGAAACAACCTAACAATGGACAAAATTTATTATATAACATGGCATACTGCAAAAAACACTGAACACCAGGTGATGAAGGACAGTAATTCCTGGGAGGGGAGATGAACGAGGTGAGCCCTATGAGCCCAGCTCACTGCCTTGAAAAGAATTTCCAGGCTGCCAGCACAGGGGGAAACTCAGGTGGGCCTGTCAGACTCCCTGGTTTATGAAGACAATACTGAAGGTCCAGGGAGACTAAGGTGGCCAGGTCAGAGAACTGGAGAGGAGAGAGTGACACAGAGAGAACTCCAGAGGTCTGTGAGAGTTTCCTTGACCATTTGGCAGAGAACCAATGGGCATGTGTATGAGGAAACCAAGCGAGGCCAGGAAAAGAGCCACCTGAGGGTTTTGGAAGGAGTGGTGCCTAGTGCTCAGAGGACAGATAAAGAGTGCCTATTCCCACCAGCCAGACTGAGGAAGCTCAGGATTCCTGGGGCACTTGCTGGGTAGAACATGCAGACAGGGAGTAATTACTCCCAGATAAGAACTACTCCAGTCCTACCTAACTGATGTTAAAAGTAGGACCAGAAAGAAGCACACCATTCCCAAGTAAGTGCATCCCAGGAAAAAGCTCAAGAATATTTATGAGAACAGAAAACTACCTAGTATCCAACAAGGTAAAATTTACAATGTCTAAGACCCAATCAAAAGTTATGGGGCAAAAAAAAAAAAAAAGTTATGAGGCATGAAAAGTAGTTAATGCATTCCATAATAAAAAGAAAAACTAATCAACTGAAACTGACTCAGAACTCACACAGATGGTAGAATCAGTAGACGAGGACATTAAAAGGGCTATTTGCTAGTGTAAATAAGGACAGCAAGCTGATTTTTTCCATCTCTTTCTTTTAAGTTTATATAATATTCATAATGGTGTGGTGTTTCTATATGCTTAATCTCCACCCCCCAAAAAAGTTATGCAAGGTATTCTCACTCTTACAGAATAAAGCTATAGAAATATATGCTTTTTTACCTGTCTAGCACTTGGTATAGCAATAACAGACACACAAAGAAGCAAATTAATAGTATAAAGCTTCTGTGTTGTTCTACCCCATAAATGGAAAGATTTAGGGGGGGCGATTGGAGATTTGTCTCAACTACAATGTGTGCATGTAGGTAGGAGATGAAGACTATTGGACCCAAGAGCAATTTATCCTGTCTGCACCTGGGAGTTCCAAGTAACATACAGTAAAAATCAACTTTCTTGTTTCCCAAACTTTGACCATTAAGTCATTTGTCAAAATTGCAGGCAAATGGCATAACTCAAAAATTCAAGTACAGACTCAGACTTTGATAAAATTCCCCCATTCTTACACCAAGATAACATGAAAATAGTAGGAAAAGACCACTATGTTTGAGATGTAACTCCAGGCTGAAATGCAGTTTCTAGAAATCTCCAGTCCTTTGGTTGGATAAGAGCAGAAGCAAGTTAACAGATTTATTTCAGCCTGTGGCACATCAATTGCAAACAAAAGATCAGTTACTGGGAAAAGCAAGTGTTAGAGACTGAGTGGGTGGTAAGAAACCAGCCAAGCCAAACCTGCAGAGAACTCAGACATCTGCTTGAAGATTCTGAAGCACGCGTAGGTTTAATCTCCACCCCACAGAAAATAGGTTTTGTTTTTCTACTGTTTCTGATTTATCTCATCAAGATCTAAATCTAAGCAGAAGATCCTGGCTTCCCTGGGATGTTCCATCAATACCGTGATGGGTTTCGATCCCTCTGCCCCGCTGTACTACTACTTCATTCTTGTGGACCCTTGGGTTAACCATACCATAAAGACAAGACCTTGAGAAGTCAAAATCCCTGGGAAGAAAACAGATGGGCTATTTACAGAAAAAAAGTTCAAGAGTTCCATCAGTGAGTCATGAAGTAAAAAATAACAGCTGGTCTACTAGAGATGTAAGAAAGAGCAACAGAAAATAAGCACTTTAGATTAAACAGAGCAAGAGGAGACTGGGAGTACAAGCTTGATTACCGAAAGCTTTTAAGAAACCAATTTCTATAAATCAGCAGCAAAGCTGCTGCCTTATAAGTTCCAGGATCTTTGGCAATTGTCTCTATAGGCATCTGGCTCGACAGCCTGGCTCTGTCCCCAAAGGACACCTACTACTTCTCATTTTTATGCCCTGGAGTTAAGCTGGCTTCACACAGGGTTAGTAATAGAAATGACTTCATGATTCTGCTTCCTGACCCCAATAAAAGAAAAAGAGATGATGGTCTTGAGGTTTTGTTCTATTAGAAAGACCAAGTTAATAGAATACAGATTATGCAGGTGAAGGAACAAGAATAAATAACAAGATTTGCTAATATTGCATTCTACATTTTAAGACATTTTCCCAGTGTAGCCAATAAAACTGCCTTAACTAAAAAGCAGAGGGTTTAGATGAGGATTCTTTACAGCACTGCTGTTTAAGTGTAATCCATGGCAAATAATGCCAGCAAATGGAATCTAAGTATTTTAGTGTGAGGCCTCTTTTTTACAGCTGTGCAAAATCAGAGTATTTTATTCTGAAGGCAATTTTAATATGAACAAAACATCATTTTCATTAAGGTTTCTTGCCAAGGGCAGCCTTACTCCCTACAGAGTAGCTCACATCAAGGTCATACCTACCAACATCATTCGAAGAAATCGGAAAGGCCATCATCACAGTATTTCTTTACTGTTCTGTGTGCCCTTTGCCCATGGAGTCCTAAACTCCAAGCTCTAATATTGTATCTGTATTTTCTTTCTATGGCATCTGCAGAAAATCTAGTTACAAATCAAGTGGTCATTAATTTGTATCAAAGGCTTAAGTCTGTCAGTTGGAGGATAGGGCTGAGCCAGTGCTGGTTTTGAGGAAGTGCACAGGTCAGATGAGGAGCCCAAGCTCTGCTCTGTTATTTCCAGAACCTATTGCTTCATTCAGTATTTTTCCTGTGTTTTTAAAATGTACACTGAAATTTTAGCTGTAAGATGCCAGGAATCAGTGGGTTGACCCTCCCACTGTCCCCCATGGGGAAGTCTCGTCAGCTTCTCAACAGTCTTCCTCTCTCTGGGTCTCCTTTTTCTTAGGCTCTCTCCTCCTTCCTCCTGCCCTGCTTGCCAAGGTGACTCAAAAACATTGAATTTCCTTCTCAAGGTATCATGATTCAAATGTATTTACATGTACTTTCCCACAGGTAAAAGACAGGTTTTTGTTTATAATTAATGCTAAGAATGCAGCACCATGCCTCTCTTGTAAGTATTTTCACGAGTGGAATAGGTGGTCTCTCTTGGCAAGCTGTCTCCAAAGCTGCCTCTCTTTCCTTCCCCCACATTTCTTAACCGCGTTTCTTACCAATGAGGACACAGGATGAAGGCTCCATCTGAGACATTAGAGTTGGAAAGGACTTTAGAGATAGACTGGCCTGCAATGGTAAACTGAAGAGAAACAAAATTTCAACTCCACACCCACTGTAAGGTAAAAGTCCTTGCTGGCAGGAGCCAAGTCCTTGGGTACTTTTGTATCCAACGTTGCTCTGGGCAGGTCATCCAGGTTATATTGGTGTTCTTACCGCCTTCCCAGTTGCTGGCTTGCCCCCAAGGCCTCTCCAACCCCAGCTCTGCTCCCACCCAGGCCATGGCAGGAAACAAAAGCAGACAACAGAGAGCTGTGGGGGGACAGCTAAAACATTTCTGCCCTCCAAACAAGTCACAGTGCTTTCACCCAGCCTAGCCACAGAGAGGACTATGAAGGGGAGAAAGAAATTGAGTTTATCTCCCATGGCTGCCTCTGCTCATGCTCTCCTCAGGAAGACTACAGGCCTCTGTGGGGCAAGCCAGGGCCACATCTAGTTGGTATTCCTCAAAAATAAGGGCACTGTTAAAAGTTCAGCTACTTCAGGATTACATATGATGTCCCTGAGCTAGCCCCTCCCCAGGGTGATTTGTTCTTATAACTTAGGAGGGCCTCAGTTTGTTGTGGTGACTAGTTGAAAGCTCTCCCACTTCACCCCAATGTAGAGAAACACCTTTGAACAAGATTACTATTGTTAGACGGCATGGAACTGGCAATACCATAAACCAGGAAAAATTTAAAAATAAAGTATGGGCTTTAAAATGACTACATGATCAAAGGTTTTATTAAAATAGTTCAAGGGTTTGATGCTGCTTCTTTGCTAGTTAATTCCTTTTCTTGTGAGGACACTACTCAAGTCCCTTGCCCACTCACTCTTGATCCATTTATGAGTGTCTTGTGCTACTAGGTGCATGCAAGGCCCAGGGGCAGGCTTACACTGGGGTAGTCCCAATTTTGGCCCTTGAGAGTTGGAGGTCTCATGATGGAGACCCACATATAATCCAATACTCACACGGTACTAGTTGGCCTCCTCCCCATCCCCTTTCCTAGGAACTGTATCTCCACTCCATGTCCCACACTCAGAGAAAACTGATTTTGTATGTGGCTACCCTTCCCCACTTTCACCCCCAAGCCACAAATGACTGCTTCTGGGTGGGTGCCTTCTCAAACTGAACTAATGAATCCCTTCCTCGGGAGGTCTGGATTTTGGACCAAGAGAATTCTGAGTCTCTCTCCAGTGGCTGACTTGGTATGTCATAATGCTTAGGGCAGAATGGAGCTAAGAGTCTGCAAGATAGATTGGAGAAACAGGCATATACAGAAAGAGAGACAGAAAGATAAGAGACAAAGTCCTTTAAATGTGGGTGACCACATGCCCCTGTTTGCCCAGGACAGTACCTTTGTCCACCTCTTGTCCCACTTTAATATTTATAGCATCCTCTTTCACTCCAAAACCATCCTTGTTTGAATGATAAATCACTCATACCCACAAAAAGCTTAAGCGGTATCAATAGCTAAAGGTGTATCCATTCTATGCCTTTTAAAATCACTCCCAGGTTTTGTTTTCACTTTCTATAAATTACTTTATTGCTTCCAAGACCTCCAAGATCTTCACATACTGGCTCTGGATAGGTTATAATATATTATCCTTCTTCTTCAATGCCCACCCCTTCATTTGCATATAGCAATAAATTTGGGGTGGCCTTTAAACAGACAAGTGTGTGACCTTCATTAATGAATAAACCTAGACTGCAGCTTTCTGTCAGTTTAGTGTCAAAACATTTGTTTAACTCTCTTAGCTGCTGGTTGCGACCAGCAGCATAAATCCTGCTGATGGATATGAGAATCTGCAGCACAGCTCCTACCAGGGCCACTGTATGAATGCAAAACCAGCAGCAGCCTCTTTTCTTCCTCTTATTACACTGGAAAATTTTAAGACCACTTTGCAAGCTCTAAAACAAAACCCTGAGTTTCCAGTGATTTATACAAAGCCTATGCTTACTTCTCTAGCACACTCAAAAAGCTCTTACAGTGTTCAATAGTAATCCAGAAAATCATAATTAATTGATTTAAAAAATATATCATTTATTGATTCTCTGGGTAGAAAATCTGCAACATCATCACAGATCAAGCCTTTGCAAAATCTTCCATGCCTCTTCTTGCCAGGTCTAGCACTGGTCTTTATTTTGTTCTTGCATTCCTTTTTTGTTTTCTTGAGGTCTTTTCCTTGTCATACCTGGCCTGTCTGGTGAGTCTCTATGCAGGTTCCTTTCTTTCTGCATAATCCAAGGATTCATAAATCATTCCAAAGCCAGTTGTCTTGCCACTGCCAAAGTGAGTTCTGAAACTGAATGCCAGTATGATGTTTTGGTGTAGTCTTATACATTTTGGCTAGTTTCCCCTCAACTTTCTGTCTGGGTACTGCTGCTTTCCCAGGGTAAAGAGATCCATGATCATCTGTTTCCACTGAAGCTGTCAGTTAGCCCCGGGCCTCTGATGCAGACAGATAGTTACTTGTTGCTCAGGATGGAGGTCAATTCTCAGGCAGCCGAGGAGGAAAAAAGTGACTGATCTCTTATTTTAAAGAGGCCCATATTGAGGAAATTGAATTAACAGGCTTTAGCCTAGTCATGCCAAATTCACTTTCATATGGTTCATGAATCCGGAAGAGTAACAAGTTTGCTACATTTGCGTATTTCAATTATAAGCTGAGTTGAATGCAGCAGCTGCAAACATCATCCTTTTTTTTTTCCTTCGCTTATAAAACAATGAGTCAGAATTAATCCACAGTTACATTTTCCCAAAGCACAGCAGAAAATAGTTATGTGCGTATTGTCAGGAGACGACAATAAATTGTGACTGTGAACCTTTTGTCCCCCAGTTATTGGCTTTAAGCTCCATGGTGTCAAGTGCACAATGGGTGCCACTGAGAAGAGAGCATAAGAATTCTATTGCACTGCTGCCGTTTGCGTTTTGCTTTTTAAATGCTGCCATTACCAAGACTATGTTTTCTTCTGCCTTCATGTCTAGTACACCAAATTCCTACTCTCCGGAGCAAGAGGATACCTAGGAAATCAACAGATGGTGATTCTTGGATTTAAGAAATGAACAGGAGGACTGGAAAGCAGTTTTTAAAAACTAAATATGTTTCTTCAGAGGATGGTCACTGGAAAGTCTCTGGAACAATTACTGCAGCTCAACAGCTTAACAAAAAAGCCACGCTATTTGAAACTCTGAGGCCACCAGTGAAAAATGGGGATGAAAGTAGTAGAGACCCTGACTGGCCTGGCCACTTCTTTCTCAGAGACCAGAAGAAAAAGCATAGAGAAGGATGCTTTGACTAGTCGAAAGTTAAGGGGCCATGCTAAAAAGAGGAGTACTACCACGGGTATCTCCTGGCCTGTCTGGGCCTAAGGGTACCTGCCCATGGCTACTAACCCCTGTTCCCTCTCAGTCTAACTTGCCACAATTCTAATCATTCTAAGAATTTCTACATAAGAAATGTGGATCATCTTGCACATGCATTTTACAATTTTACATCACACTCTTTGGACTATTTCTTTCCTCATAGCTACCTGTTTTGGACAGATACATTTATCACAAATATATTCAATGTTCAGGTCATAAAGAAGGGGCCAGGCCTCATTAACTCTCTGTTTTTCAGGTGGGGAGGCTGAACCAAAAGAAGTTCAAGAACATCCTCAGAGTAAGAGATGGTCATGGCTGGGTCTCCTTGGCTGTTATCCAGGAGGCACCGACTCTTTCCTAGAGCAGAGCTAGGCTCGGTTTCAGACAATGCTGTGGAATCTAAAAATCTTTCTTACAAACGCTCTACTTAGGCTTCTCTTTCTTGCATCCCTCAGAGTTGCTACCTCTATGTATTTCTGGTTCCTCTCCTCTCCTCATTCTGAAGAACATCCCAATCCATACAGTGCTCTGAGATAGAAATCCTAAGCCCCCAGGGAAGCCACAGTCCCTGGGGCAGTTGCCTCTTCCCAGAAGTAACTTCCTCCAGGGTTCCAAGGACCCTCCAGTGGACTCAGGGGCTTCTAGGGCATCTCATCTTTTCAAACTGATTTAGCACAGCAGGTAGCAAATTGGGGCACAAAAATTGTACATTTTTTAGAACATTGGCCTACACTTCTTTTCCTGTACAAACAGTTAGCTCCACTTGGGGGCAATGACTACATCGGAAAGAAATCTATTTTAGAAGCGATAAAGAGTTCATCCTGTTTCTGTCCCTTTTAGAGATTCTAATGTTCCTTTAGGTAACAGTTGTTTTGAACATTCAAGGATTTAAGTTGTTTTGAAAATCAAAGGATTCCCTAAGTAACTGACTTTTCTGTGTTTACTGGAAGAATTTCAACATAAAACTTCCTAAGAGGTTCTAGGGAAGGACTCAGCATTACTGAAGAGCAGGATCTATTGTTCTACTTCTAGACTGGAAAACTTCAAGCAATGCCAGAGTCACATCTCAAGTGGCAGTCTCACTGCATATATGATCCCCAGTCTACTTCTTGACTTGTCCTCTTTGGCACTGCTCTTACAATTGTCAACTGTCTCCAGTCAATCTTTCCTTCCATCGTTTTCTTTTAAAGGCTAGCATCCTTAGATGACCCTCTTTTTACTAAAAATGGCCTACTCCAAATGCTGCCAGTGATTTTAAGGAATGTTTGAGGAAAAACAACTCTAAAAAACCCCTTTATTTCACCAGCACACCCTTGGACAAAATGACCAAAAAATACAGGAACCAAGAGAAAACAATGATAAAAAGTAGAAATTACACAATTTCCATTTTAAGTTCATCCTCTGTTTAAAGGACCTTTTGGCTGGCTTCTGTTTACACATTTGATTCATGCCATGGACACCAAAGCACCCAGATTTAGCAGACTGTTATTTGCCCCTTTGGAAAACCGAATGAAAATTTCAACCACTGGCCTAATGTGTGGAAAAAATTAAAGAAGTCTCTTTTATATAATGAAATATCAACTGTCGGGCAATCAATATTTTAACCCAAGAACCTTCATGTGGGGACCCAAATATTCACTTAATTTCAATGAAGTTAAGCTGCTACAGAGCAGAGAACAAAGCAGCAGCTCCAAAAGGTGCACTGGGCCTTGACTGGGGAAGCTGGGAAGGGTACTGCCTCAGAAAGCTGAGTGAGTCTGGTCCTGGGACCCACACTCTCTTAGGAGCAGTGGGCAGGTGGGACTAGGTGAGCTGCATTCATATGTGCCCAAGACATGTGCTCAGAGCTTCCCGAAGACTGCTCAGTGGGAACATCTGATGGGCCCCATACTGGCCCTTGGGGGTGGGGGGAAGCAAACCATCAGGCATCTTTTAGAAGGAAAAGAAGGCATCAAGGACCAGGAAAGGTTCTTTGAGGAATATGTTAAGTCAGTGGGACCCTGATCTGTTTTCATAGGATACTCCAGCAGAGTGGTTAAGATGGCTACACCTGCAAAGCTAGGGCTTGAATTCCATCTTCCCTATTTGTTTAAGTTACTTAACTCTCTGTGACTCAGTTTCCTCTTCTTACAATGGAATGAATAATAGCATTAACCTCACATGGTTGTCTTAATTATTAAATGACTAATTATATGTCAGTAAACCCCTTATAAATGCTATTGCTGTTCCTGAGAGGCCAGGTGTTTAAATGCACAAAAGTAAGCAGAGTGTTTGCTACTTTCAAGCCTTTCTCATTAGCTGATTTATTGACATTTTAAACCAAATAGCCAATGTCACAGCCCTGATACTATAGCCTGAGTCGGAGATGTTTATTCACCAGACAAGACAGGATAAGCTACCTAGAGCTAAAGGAACCACGCAAGGGGTTGAGAAGCAGCAGCTTTGGCTTCCTTTAGGAGCAGGTGGTGTTCACTTTGCCCGGTGGCTTGGGCAGCTGTCACACAGGAGTAAAGGGCCTGCCCAGTGCCTTTTCATATAGCAGTCTGGTGGCCTTCAATAAAGCAGCCAGCTACAGAAACACAAAGGTCTCAACAAGGTAGACCCCAGAGGAAAGAAAGCCAAAGCCTTTTATAAGATAGAGGGCTTCTCTCAGTGTACTCACTAGAGGAGAAATTCCACAAGAAGAAGAATATTCAGATTGTAATTATAAAGTCTCAGTCCCAAGTTTAAAACTTACCAACCTTACATAAAAGTTTGACCTAAATTACAAAGGGCTGTAATTCTATGGATTTTCCCCAGGTGCTCCATGAAGCAGGACTGTTTGTCCACAAATGTCTCTCTACCAAGAAACTGCTGAGAATTCTACTTTTACACTATGTTGATTTCAGCTTGACACTTCTAGACTCCGCTATCTTTCCTTATTTCTGTAGTTTTGGTCCTGCTCCTTATGTCCAGTGTCTAGTGGCAGACGATTTCAGGTGTTACAGTGTTCAGCAGATTGTGCCTATTTTTTTTTTTAATTACTTGGAGGGAACTTTAACTTCTATGGGGAAAAATTGTTTAAGTACATACGAAATTTCCATTCTTGCTTGCAGTGCCCATGCCACTTGCTCTTAGGATTGGAAAGGGCATCAGCTAAGAAGATCAATCTCAATCCAGGTACCCTGATAACATGTGAACACAAGCCTACCTGGTCTATTCATGAAGTCACAGTGGCCTAAGCCAGCGATGTCTATCCTCTTCATAAAGAGCACCATGCTGGTCAGGTTGGCTTCCTGCATTTCTGCTGGTTTCAGTGGCTTCATGTCTTTGGAGGCAAATTCTTCAGAGTACAGACAGAAAAGCTTTCCTAAAAGAAACCAAGGAAATTGGCTGTAGTGTGTCCGTATTGCCTTTATACAAGAATTTACATCATTTAGTTTTTGTGTCTGTTGTGTTACCTGAAGAAGATGGACTGAGAATTTGCTTGCGTATCTCTGCTTGGCTTTTGCTGATGGGCTGTGTGACAAGTGAATTTGCTCTTATTCTAGGGTTGTACACCTTTAATTGAAAAGACAGTATCTTTAGCATCAGATAAATCAAGATTTAGCAGGATTCCTAGACATGGAGTGACTATGCTGTTTGCAGCAGTTTACTTTATGAAATGCTTAGCTACAGACTCATTTTCTTTGTACAATATTTATTATTGTTTCTCTTGCCTTAGAATGGAAGGTGCAAATGTTTTGATAAATGGATTTAAAGGCTGTTTGCTTTCATTGTAGCTTCAATAAATAAAGAATCTCTATATTGCCTGCTGAGATACTAGTGTTGACATTTCTGAAAGCACTGTACTGGTGAATGATAACAGATACTCACATGCCACCTGGAGAAAAGAATTATCACCTGACATTGCTATATTTCTTCAAAATTCTATTCAAACTTACTGTGACCTGTCTGTTCTTCCTTTATAACATATGCTGAGCTTCTCCAGTCATAAAGCTAATACAAAAATGGCATATGGCATTAACGGTGATTTTTTTTTTCCTTGAGGGTGTTTTCAGGGGTAGAGTGATAGTGAATGGTAGACTGATTCAGTCAAGGTTAACCTGAACTGGTTCCAGAGTTGAGGACCTCTGTCACCGTAGGAGAAGGCTATTTAGGAAACACTTCCAGGATAAAAGACTACACAACTTTGAGAACTGATAGCAGAATTGATACCTGGAAGTTTTTCTAGCTCTCAGAGGCTGTGAATTCTGAAGTACTAGTGTCTCTGAGAGTGTGAGATACCTGATTTTGATTTTCCTAATTTTTTTTGTTTAAGGTAATGACAAAAAAAAAATTACATAAAAATTAGGATGGGATTTTATCAAGTCAGTTATTAAAGTCAAATTTGCTAAAAGTAAAGCCAAGGTGCTTAAAACTAATTCCTAATAAATTCCCTGGTGGAAAATGCTAATTACCTTGATAAATTAGTTCCCCAAATACCCAATAGATGTACATAAGAAAAGATTAATTTAGGAGTCAAATAATGTTTTTTTAGCTAAAGTAAAAATACTAATAAGGAGAACCATAGCCTTTATGCTTTAGTAGCTGTGTCTTTCCTCAAAATTTTTCCCTCTGGCACTTCAATCAATTCAATTTATTTGTTTCCAGACTACCAAAATGCTAATGAAAGACAGTAACATGTGACCCAGAATTTTGTTACTGGCTGCCACAATTCTCTCTCTCTTTTTTTTTTTACATGGTCAGGCATGGGGAATCAAACTCGGGTATCTGGCATGGCAGGTGAGAACTCTGCCACTGCGCCACCACTGCCCACCCAGAGACACAATTCTCTTTCGCGTGCATGATCAGACAGAGAGAATACCAGTGTACAGAGAGCTCATCCTCGCTTTCCAGCCAACACAATGGTAGGAATCCAAGTGATGCTCACCAGTGGTCTGTTTAACCTACGTGGTAGTAATTACCTTTCTTCTTTCTACACCCACATCAATCACAAATTTGACAGTGTTGCTCCAGATCAAAGACTCTCCAGAGCTGGTAGTTAACACCACTCTTCTTTGATAAATTTGGCAACTTTTCTTTGTTTCATCATTTGGCTTGAACAAAGTACATTTCTCTTTTGGATACAAAGGAACTACCACCAGTTCTCCAAGATCTGGGTTTAAGTTAAATCCTTCTTGGCAGACAATTTCATAGGCTTTTTCAATATCCTAAAAGTAAAAAAATAGTAGCATCATTCTTGAGAATAAAGTACAATACAAACAACTTTACTATTAAAAGAAAAAAAGTCTGAGTTAAATAAAACTACCCAGGGAAAGAAATGCCTCCATTGTTTCCTAAGTGGGTCATTAAATAAGGAAATAAGGTGTGACTGGATTAGAAAATCTCTTTGGGGATGTGAAATATAATTTATCCACAATTTCATTACTTTTATTCCAAGATGGGTTTCCTCTTATGAAATATACTACTTTGCCTTTATGTATTTATTCTGCTATTTTTCTAGCTTGATGCAATTTCTCATATCCATGAACAATGACAGGTAAACAAAAATTATTTGTATATCAATGACAAATTATCACTGTGCTTTAAAGGTGCAGAACCAAGAATTACAAAACTATCTCTGTAGTCCTATACAGGCACATATGCAGGAATCCATAATCAAGATTCCAATCTGGGTCATTCTGAAAATTTTGTCCCCATTAGCACATAGTAAAGTATAGTACATCTCAGCATGATTTAGACACTTAGAAATGCCCTTTTAAAATGTTTCCTTACCAACTTCATATAACCTTATATTTGAACCTCATATAAAACTGTCACTAATGTAATTCTTACTTCTCTTAAAACTATGTTTCCAAAATTTCTGCCTTGTTAAGGGCCCAACAAACTACCAAATAGATGAAGTCCAATTTACATTACTAAAAATTTTTTTATTAAAAAGTCTAAGTTCAAGGCAGTGCGATGATGGCTCAGTAGCAGAATTCTTGTCTGCCATGCTGGAGACCTGGATTTGGTTTTTGGTGCCTCCCCATGCAAAACAAAACAAAAACAAAACAAAACAAAAATCTAATTTCAAAAAAGATGACTTCCCACAACCATCATAGTTTTTAAGACTCAATTCCATTTTCCATTTTTCTAGTTCAATTTTCCTTCCTTTCCATACCCTTTGCAAAATGGGGCTAAATTAATTTAAGAGTTTTGTAGGATTGCTTTCAAGATTTTGCATCACTAGTCTCTTAGAACTGGGGTGGGCCACAGTGGAGCTGCAAGAGGCTCCCAGGAAGCAGTGGCTGTGGCCACTCCTTGGGGCTCCCCATAAGCTATTATGCAAGTAAGTTCTCTTGTTCACATTTTCCTTTTCTGCATATGCTTGGTCTCCTTGGGACAGGTTTTATTATCAAACAAGCAGCACATTTGAGCTTAATGGATGAAAACTTGCTAACTGGAATAATCAGAATAAAACTATTTCTTCATTTTGTTTTTGTTTTCTTTTTGCATAGGCAGGCACTGGGAATCGAACCCAGGTCTCAGGCACGGCAGGTGAGAACTCTGCCACTGAGTCACCATTGCCCGCCCTATTTCTTCATTTTTATGATTCTGATGACTGCACCATTTTATGTCAGGACAGTGTAGAAACTAAAAGGAAAGAGAACAAGTACTTAGACTGAGCCCTCTGAGCTTGCTGCTGCTTTACTTACCACGAAGCCTTACTCACTAAGAGCATCTCCCCAGATGACTGTTATCTAGTGAGCTTTTCACTGCTGATACTTAACCCTCAACATGTAACCTGGAGTTTGCAAAGGAGATTTGTTTCAGTAGCCCATTCTTGAGTAATTTCCTATCAAAAGAGACCTTAAATTGCACTGAAACATTTACTTTTATTCTCTTAGATTACTGTTTAAAAAATATTGTCATTATTAATTTTTTGTTATTCTTTTTACACAATTCGTTTTTAAATTTACTTCTATTTACTAATGTATTTTTAGTTGTGCATGGGTTCTAATGTAAAATTTTCTTCCAAAGGGAGGAAAAAAGAATAAATGAAATCTTGAGATGGAAAAGGGCAGAACAAAATAGAAAGGAATATGGTACATAGTTCCGACTCCTCAAGCTAGCTGATTATAGGACTTTGAGGCCCTAATGTTCAGAATTTGAAAAAAAAAGATGTTTAAAATATACATCTGGTGCTTCAAATCTTTCATTTATTCATTTTCTTGATTTTTATTTAATGTATTCTTACTCATGTGGATTTTTCCTATAGTTACCTGCAAAGCTAGGGAAAACATGGCAAGATAGACTGAAGGAAGATACATGGCAGATACTTAGCACCAAAAAAATTGAAAGAATATCCACAACTGGTTAGAACATTTCCCAGGAAAATCTCTCACGTAATAACACCTTTGTGATAGCTTCAAATTGCATGAAAATCTGGTTAAATATTACCATAAATCTCAATTTTTATTTTTCATTTAATTCACTTTATTTTTTGTTTTCAGGCTAAAAGACAGTTAAGTGATAGGAACACCATATGTACACATTCAGTGCTCTAAGTGTAGTGAGCACAAGAGATGTGACTTATGGGATTTCTTCACGTCAGGAACGGTGCTGAACATACAGTGGGAGAAAAGGTGAACTTGCCCAGCGTGAATGAACTACTGGGACACCACACCTAACTGCCTGAAAATATTTCTGCAATTTAAAATGTATTTCTTAAAATAAAAAGTGACAAAAAATTTAAAAAGTGACAAGCAGTATATTTCTATTAGACTGCTTGGCTTTGTTTTCATATTTAAGTGCTATGGAAAGTTTCACATGTTTCATAGAGAAACCAAGAGTTTCAAAGAGCATAGGAAAAAATGATCAACAGCTGTTAACATGGATTTTAAGCCAGACAAATCTCTCCAAAAGGCAAATTCCAAGAACATAAGAGAGAAACTAAAAGGTAATCCTTACATGAGTAGTAACAACAACAAAAAAAGCCTACCAGAATACTGAATTTGTTCAGTTAGTAAGGTGTAGATGGGAAAGGAAAACCAGGGGCTCAGATGTGAGGAAAAAACTGGCTCCAGAAAACATGCTGAAGTAAGCAGAACTTCACTGGTTGCTGCCTGCTGGCTCACCCCTGGGCGGCCATGCTCAGCCTCAGTGGAGAAGGAGCTGCCTCAGACCTACCCACTCAGGTCAGGCTAGCAGCACCCACCACAGCAGGCAGCTTCATTCCCAGCACTGCAAAATCCTGGTTGCTTTCCCTGCACTTTCACTTTCTAAAGTTTAGGACTCTGCAATATCGATGCTTTTTTTTTAATAGGAAATGTCTTTTCAGCCTGACTTTGAGGAAGATTATATACCTCTCCAACTACTTGGAACTTTGGAATTTCCACTACCAGCTTAGATAAAAATACATTTTCTCAAGTCTGGCCATTCAAAAGTCACCAAGCCATTAATATAGCTTTTATTACTCTTATAAGAACCAAATACTTGAAGACCATACCTCTATCCTCAATTTTGCTATGATCTTTATTTTTCAAAAGCCCATTTTAGAATTTTTGCTTAATCTGACTTGAAAATGACTACTCATGCAGTATCACTTTTTTTTTTAGAAATGTATGTCTTCTTTTTCAGCTAGCAAACGTTTTACTTCCAATTTTGCCATTCCTCCCTTCCTTAGGCTTGCCCAATTACAATGAGAATCTCTACTTGTTTTCATAAAAATCCTTCCCTTATCTCCTTAATCATTTTAATTACTTAATTCAAATTTTTGCTGAACATCTCAGATCACACAGGAGATTTATTTAGGGAATGACAATGAAAGGAATAAATAACTGTAAAGCATAGAAGGCTTAATTCACTTGCTGTTCAAGAGAATGTATATGATTGACACTAAATATTCTGTGGCTATATATTTGGGATTATACATAACTTTCTTTAAGGAAACAAAGTCTAAGTTGAAGAAAAGCTGTCCAAAGTGCCTAAACCTAAGAGAATTAATCAGCCTTAAGCTTTGAATATAAAACAGAATAAATATTTCTGAAAGCATGTGGATACTTAAGAAAATGCTCTGATGAGTAGCTGAGAAACCTGTTTTGTTCAGCTGGTGACTCAGCCAATATTAAACAACTTCCTTTTTTATTTCTGTTTAATCACTGCAAACACTACAGATCTGGGTCATGGTCTAAAAAGCAATGCTTTTACTCTCTGAGTGAGAAGATGGATGGGTAAAAAACAAGGCTAGGCAATTAGTCTCTAAGAACTTACTCTTAAAATTGGGAGGCTTTTAGATTCAGCTGACAGAGTAATAGAGAAAGAAGTAAGGGACAATGTAATTGTGATAAAAAAAGAAAAAAAGAAAAAAGCAACTCTAAATGGCACCTGGATATATAAGAGCAATAACAGAGAATGGAATAGTCCAGTTGTATTTCCAATTGTTCTTTTGAAGAGAAATTTTCAAGACATCCAAGTTAAGAGTTTTCTTATTCATTCTTTAAAGAAAAGGAACCCCAATATACAGAGATGGCCTTCTGGAGGTGTCCTATATGCTTTCCTGACTGATTATTACAGGAATGTTTGTGGGTAGTTCTGTGTTACTCTGCTCTATGAAAAGTACGTAGGTGGTATTCCTGACCTTTGGCCAATCCTCCTGGTTGGAAGGGAAGCAGCCCAGAGCACACCAGGAGTCTGCAGGTGATGCCCTGACTAAGATAACACTTCACTGCCAGCATAAGATGCCAGCTTTGCACCTGGGAGTGCAAGATTCTGTGTGAGTCTGTCTGAGTCTAGTGGAAGTTGGCTCTGGAGATCATTTCTATAAACCCCTCAAAATGCCTCACCCCTTCTTTGTTTTCAGAGCAGCATGTGATTTTAGAAGTACTTCCTTGTTCTCCTTTAAGATGTCAGCAACTGGCAGTACAGGTTTTACACTGTGTTTTTATTAAAGTAAAAAAATAAGGCATGCTGGAACCAAATATTTAAACAGCTAATTAGCAAACTGAAACCTGTACCTTAGTTAATTTAGGCTTCCCAAATGAAATACCTTATAACTCTGTTAGGCTAGAATATTACTTACTTACTTGTTCACTGGCCAGAAAGACTACAATGTCACCATTCTCACCAGAGTGGTGAATTTCAAAGATAAGGCGTAAAATAGACTCAAAAGAATCCTTTTGAGCTGCACTAAGGTAAACAACCTCCACAGGATGCTTATTTTTCACTTCTATGAGAGGCACGTTTCCATAATAAGAACTTAGTTTGCTGATCAGGTGAGGTGAGGAGTTAATTATGAGCTTCAGTTCTGGTCTTGTTAGTAAAACATCTTTAAGAAGTCCAAGTAACACATCTGTTGCAATGCTTCTTTCATGTATATCATCTAAGATGATGACCCCATAGCTACCCAAAAAAGGATTGGACATCATTTCTCTTTGCAACATGTCATCAGTACAATACCTATAAAGAAGAAACATTACAGTTAGAATACTCTTTAAAAGCCATACAAAAAAATTTCCTAACAACAATAAAATTGCCCTTCCTAGATTGTTTTCTGTAAATGAATAGTTCTTAATCTTTATCAGGGGGCCCGCAGATTTCTTTAAGGTAATAAAATCTTAGGACCTACAACACAGAAAAATACACGGGAACAAAAATCCATATATAGACTGCACTGAACCTGAGGTTAAAGACCTCAGCCCTAAATATTAAGTATGAATATTAGCAACAGCCACACTTAGCACTTGCCTTGAGCTTCTTAAACGAAAAAGGAATACCACAAACACCCTCAGCAGTTTCTGCCCCCCTCTTTTTCATCAATAGCAGAGTTTTTATTCAAAGCATGCACCTTTCAAGGAGAGAATACAAGAATGACCAATTTGGCTCAGACTCACTGCCAGGCTAGCCCACCATTAAAACTGTTGGTGGCTCACTGGGGGAGGGATATCATCAAGATGTTAGTGTCCCTGTGAAATGTGGCCAACCAAGTAAGGCATCTAAAAAGGAACCACTTATGGGCAGGCCACAGTGGCTCAGCAGGCAAGAATGTTTGCCTGCCATGCCAGAGGACCTGGGTTTGATTCCCGGTGCCTGCCCATGTTAAAAAAAAAAAAGTAACCACTTATTTGAGGGTGGTATACAAATTGGCCAGCATTCAGGTAGGGGAGGAGATGTATATCACTTGTACAGTTCCTTGGAAACAGAGGGAAATTCACTGGTGACTTTTTAAAAAATATTTTTATTGATAAATCTTCACACACATACAGTCCATAATAGTGTACAATCAGTGGCTCACAATATCATCACATAATTGTATATTTATCACCATGATCATTTTTTAGAACATTTGCATCACTCCAGAAAAAGAAATAAAAAGAAAAAAGAAAAAACTCACACACACCATACTCCTTATCCCTCCCTCTCATTGACCACTAGAATTTCCATCTACCCAATTTATTTTACCTCTTATCCCCCCTATTATTGGTTTCTTTTTTTCTCTTTATTATTTGGCTTATTTTTTATTCCTATTTTTTACTCATCTGTCCATATCCTGGATAAAAAGAACATCAGAAACAATGTTTTCAGAATCACACAGTCTCATTATAAAAGTTAAATCTTTATACAATCATCTTCAAGAATTAAGGCTACTAGAACACAGTGCAACAGTTTCAGGTACTTCCCTCCAGCCACTCCAATTCACTATGAACTAAAAAGGAATATCATACAATGCTTAAGAACAACCTCCAGGATAACCTCTCGACTCTATTTGAAATCTCTCAGCCATTCAAACTTTGTCTTATTTCTCTCTTTTTCCTTTTGGTCAAGAAGGCTTTCTCAATCCCTTGATGCCAGATCCTGGCTCATCCCAGGATTTCTGTCCCACGTTGCCAGGGAGAATTACACCCCTGGGAGTCATGTCCCACTTAAGGGGGAGGGCAATGTGGAGTTGGCTTAGAGACAGAGGACATATCTGAGCAACAAAAGAGGTTCTCTGGGGATAACTCTTAGGCCTAAGTTTTAGCAGGTTTAGCCTATCCTTTCAGGAATAATTTTCATAGGGGCAAATCCCAAGACTGAGGGCTCAGATTATTAATTTGGCTGTCCCACTGCTTGTGAGAATATCAGAAATTCTCCAAATGGGGAAGCTGAATATTTCCTTCTTTCTCCCCAGACCCCCAAGGGGATTTTGCAAATACTTCTTTATTCACCGCTCAAATTACTCTGGGATATATAGGGGCATCACACTACCTGGACAAACCAACAAAATCTCATGTCCTATTCAAGATTCCATGTGCTTATGGTGTTCAACTAAACTGATCATACAAGTTAAATTAGGTAATGCACAATCCAAAATATAAATTTTGCACCAAATAAACATCTCTCCCTTTGGTCTCACATAGAAGCTGAAGTTTTAAAATACAGACAACCTCACTCTTTATCCTATATTCCGCTCTACCTTAGTCCTATTCAGATCAGCTTCCATCATATCTCTAGTCGAAGACTGATTCCGTTTTCAACTTTCTTAACATTTGCTGTACAGGGCAGTGCTGATTTTCATGGCTTCAGAGCTCTAACCCTGAGTCTCAGGTGTCACATGAACACCTGAAGTTTCTGGGACCGACCAGGTTATACACAAACAGCTCAGTATCTCCAAATTTTCCACTGATGATTTTAATGGAATTTTCCAGTTCTTAGGATTGTAATTAAAAAAAACAACCACCTACTATTAGTTATCTAACACATACAAAGATCTTCCTCTGACATTATTTATAGATTTACCCATATTATTCCTTAGGAAACCAATTCTGTAAGTTTTCTACCCTATCAGGTACTTAATTTTATTTGTCGTTGTGAGGACAATAATCAACATCACAGGCAAGGCTGCTCTCCTTGGAGAGGTCTGCTTGCAAAACAGGCCATTGGCTGGCATCTGGGAACTCAGAATTTGGGAGGACTCCCACCATTCCCAGAACTGGTAAGAGGGGCTTGTTGTGCCTAAACTGTACAAGTGATATACATCATTCTGAACAACTGCTTTCCTTTCGGGAGTCTGGAATTTTGGTACATAGTAGGAAGAGGGTGTCTAGGTGGTCAGCCACCAACTAAAAACTGTGGACAATGAATCTCTAATGAGCTTCCCTAGGGGACATTTCACATGTGATGCTGGGGAATTAAGAGCATCCCATGTGACTCTGCTGGGAGAGGACTCCCGGAAATCTGAGCCTAGTTTCCTTTGGATTTCACCCCATGTATCTTTTCTCATTGCTGATTGTGCTTTGTATCCCTTTGCTTAATAAATCATAGCTATAAGTACTAAAGTTGAGTCCTGGATCATCAAACTTTGGGGGTAGTTTGGGAGACCTCAACATAGTCCTCAATCCGTTTCAAGGAAGAAAACAAAAATTTATTTTTCTTTTGTGTGCCACGCACTGTGTTGATGCATACATTTTCTCATTTAATCTTCAGAATACATCTTCCAGGTAAACATTACCATACCATATTGATAAATGAGGAAACTGAGGCTCTGAAAGGTTAAACACCCTGCCCAAGGTCATAAAGCTAGGGACAGAGTCAAGATTTAAACGTAGATATCTATTACATTTGATGCTACCATTAAATTGTAAAGATTGCTTTCTTGGCCTCAATGATTTTGTTGTTAAAATTCATGTTCATCATCTATTCCTTTATAAAACCAAAGCTTTTTTTGGGGGGGGGGTGGCTAGGGAGGGCTAAGTTAAGGATCTTTTTTTAAACTTCTTATTTTGAAATAATCTCAAATTTACAGGACAGCCGTAAAAAATAATACAAATCCCATACAAAGACCTGCAACATACCCCCACGCTCAAGGGAGCAAAGTTTTTTCTCTTCGCCTTTTTTCTCATACCTGTTTCATCCCACGTCTTACCATCCCATGTGACAAACTGTTAATCAAACTTAACAATGATATCTTAAATACTGTAGTATTATACTCTGTGCAAGATACACACAAATAGAGATGCATTTGAAATAGAGCGTTCAGATCATCTTTTGCTGAGGTTAATTAGTACGATATAATGACGTAAGTTATGAGTGCTTCTTGTCTAAAATACATTTTAAAAATATCTAAGTTACTTCTTTAATGTTAGAAATTAAATCTCTATTCTCTTTTTAGCAAAACTCACATAGGCACTGATCTGACAGAAAGAAATGTACCCTGTATGGCAGAAGAGGTATGTATGTTATATAAATATATCTAAGCTTAATTAAAAAGGGCAAAGATGACTTATTTGAAATCCTACTATAATCAGTCATCAAAGCCTGGCCGTCCAGATGCTTATGTAATATTAAGAGAATTACCTTTTTGAAGCTCAATCATAAAAAGCTTACTATGCAAACCTTCATTTTTCCAGATGTCAGAAATATATTTCTCATTCTTTTGCTATTAAAATACATGTGTAGAGGGGTGCAAGGATAGTTCGGCAGTAGAATTCTCGCCTGCCATGTGAGAGACCCAGGTTCGATTCCTGGCCCGTGCACACCCCTCTACCAACCAAAAAACTTTTCTCAATAAACGCTGATGCAATAACGGGATAGTCACATGGAAAAAGAATGAAATGTGACCCCCACCAGACAGCATACAAAAAAAAAGTGTGTAAAGTGCGAAAAAGTACTGTTACTAATAACTATGTAAAAATACATGAAGATCTACTGCCAAGGTTTCAGGAAATGCAGTTGATATTTTAAATTTCTAAGACTAAATTTTCGAAAGGTAAGAATATGCCAAAACATAAAGAAGATTTTATATTTTTAAAAGATTCTTATATTTTTAATATTAATAATTTCTAAAAATATATATCAACTTTGTCCTTAAATGAAATTCAAGAAGTTTTTAAAAATTTGCATTCTAGAGGGTCAGATTTTGAAATCAACATGTCACTCCTACACAACATTTTATGTCTATTTCAGAAAGACTGTTTTAGGTATATAATATTCAGGTGTCCTTTCTTTAAAAAAAGCTTAACCAAAAACTAGGGTATTACATACAGGGTCCCCCAAATGGTAATAGGCATAAAGATCAGCTTTACTAAGTGCCTATTATGCGCCAATACCATATTAAATACTAAAGGTTACAAGAAAAATAAAAAAGATAATACTAAACAGAGAACACTGTCATCCATAGTCAGGAGTCAATCTTAAATTCTCTGATTTAAATAGTTAGTCAATCTGAGCATATTCAAAATTATGACTAGCAAACTTCTCCAGGAAAATGTATCTGGTTCTAATTTGGTTTTATTGTTATAGAAAAAACCAACACATAAGGAGTGTGGACTACCTGTCAGTCACATTTTTTAACTCCCTGCATCCTCAAAACAAACCTGTAAGCAGGTATGTCAGTCTCCCCTGTTTATGGATGAGGTAACTTCAGCACAGAGAAGTGAGGCTACAAGTTAGTAAGTGGTACAGCCATGTTGCCTCCTCTTCAGAGCACAGAATACCAGGAGGAAAATAAGGTTTTCCTTTCTTTTAACAGAGGGAGGCTTTTCAATAGTTTTGGTCTTTTTCTCACGATTCAAACCCCGTTAACAGCAAAAAAGAGATCTGCTGACTCTGCAATGGTTTGGGGTGAGGTTAAGGTAGAAAAGCAAGTCTAGAGTCCTGACAGCAAGAATCATCATAAAGGGCAGATGCAGTAACAATGAGAGGACAAGGCAGCATAGCAATGGCAGAAGGAGGCCAAAGCCACTACTTTCCACCCATCTTCAAAGGTGGACTTGGTTTTCAGCCCTGCCATACCTGAAAGTGATTTTCTACATAGGGACTAAAAATATTTCAACATAAATTGCAGTTCTTTTTTTGGCAGTCAGAATTGTCATGCTTGAGTTTTTCATCATAAAACAATGACATGAAAGTCAAGTCCCAACAATAATAGATGTTTAAAAGGGAGGCATGTCTTTAATTTACTATAACATTGTTAGCTTTTCTCAAGTTATTTATCTTTGTGGCTTTTGGAAAAAGAAAGTATATATGTAAACCTGATTCCATATTAATTAAGATTAAAAAATCCTGGCATTAAAACATAAAAATCCTTACATTAGCTTTAGAACCTAGTCAGAGGCATCATTTAATTAAAACTAGGACAACTTAAAAAGCCATTTTAAAATATAAAGGGGGTGGTGCGATGATGGCTGGTAGAATCCTCACCTTCCACGACAGAGACCCAGGTTCGATTCCCAGTGTCATGCAAAAAAAAAAAAAAACAAAAAACAAAGGAAGGAAGAACCTACATAGGGACTCCCTTCACCTTTCATGTTTGTTAGTTCCTAAGGAGCAAGAAGGTTTTTACTTTTCTTTTGTACTACTCATGAATATTTGCATAATAAGTAATTTATACATATATACTAATATAATGACTTAGGAACATTGTGGCTATAGTAACAGAGGGTAACATATCTTCAAGAAATCCAAGACATTGATGCTCCTTTTATCTACCTTATCAACAGATGAGTAAAACATATGGAATAAAAATAAATAATAGGGGGAACAAATATTAAAATAAATTTAGATTGAAATGCTAGTGATCAATGAAGGGGAGGGGTAAGGGATATGGTATGTATGAATTTTTTTCTGTTTTCTTTTTATTTCTTTTTCTGAATAGATGCAAATGTTCCAAGAAATGATCATGATGATTAATATGCAAATATGTGATGATATTGTGAATTAGTGATTATACATGTAGAATGGAACGATCAAAAGTTAAGAATGTTTGTGTTTGGTGTTTTCTGGTATTAAAAAAATTTTTTTTAAAAAGAAATCTAAGACATAATGCTTTTGGTCTAAAGATTTTCCATAGCTTGACACTACCCTGATATATTATAATAAAGAGTAGTAGTTTCTATTTCTGAGGGTAAACATTTGAAGGAAAGTGGCTTGGTACCAAATAAGTAGCAATGGCTTTCTGAATAGAAAATAAAACTGCACCAGAGTTTGCAAGTGGCTAGCTGGGCCAGGGCAATCTTCGTTCCTTCTACTCTCAAATTTACTGAACATTCTCCATGGGCCAAACATAATGTTAGACACTGGGGATATGGATATGACAAACTACCTTGCCCTCTTCTACTAGAACAGAGCTTCCCAAATGATATGCCAGGTAGCCTAAAATGCTATACCAAAGGGTTGCTGATGGGTACATTTAGTAATCCTGGGATATTTATCTCCCCAGCTCTTGGCAAGGGAAGGCAAGGGTGGGGCAGCTGAAGCCATTGGCATGGTCAGCTTTGGCTGCAAGTGGCTTTGACCATTTCTTTGAAGTGCTATACAGATATTAAAATTTTCTACGTGGGCTATGATATAAAAATGACTGAGAAGTACTGGCCCAGAGCAGCAATTTTTCTAATTTTCTTTCTTTCCTTTTTTCAGCTTTGAATTAACGGTTTGGAACTCATCATAAAGCTAAACACAAAAGAGAGATAAAAGAAGGATTGCCCCCTTTCTTACAACATGTAGGGCCCAAAAGAAGGCACCTTGGGACCTAAAAGACTTTGAAAAAGAGTGTGAAAACACTGATTTAAACTGCCTTGTGTAGGTTTAAACCTAGTTCTGTAGTCACCCAGTTGAGAGTTTTCTAATTTAGACCATGGGGTCATCAGGGAAGCCTTCCTGGAGTAAGTGTCCCTTGAGCTGAGTCTTGAATGATTAGGAGGAATCAGCCAAGCCCAGAAGAGGAACAGGCACTCCAAGCAGAGGGACTGGCATGGATAAAGGCACGGAGGTATGATAACCAGGGGCACACAAAGAATTGCAAGGCTGGCATAGAGCCAATGTCTTGGGATCCATCATGAGGCAGAGCTTGAGATGCACAGCTTGAAGGACTTTGGGGGCCACCCTAACTCTTGCACTTTTTTCCTGAAGATTTCAGGGCATAGTGGATGACACCAATGTAGGAAAACAACTGGGGGCAAGTTAGGCTAGTGCCAGAGACACTGGTTATCATCATAGAGGCTTAACATGCAGAAGGCTAAGAACAACATTCTCTTAACTTTGTAGAATCCAATCCAAGAGCCGTCAGGGGAGAGCAGACAAAACCCCAAACCAACCTCAGGATTGTTTCATTGGTGCAGCAGTTTTCAAAAGGGATCACGTAGCCGACCTCATGACCAATGTTAACATCCATTTCGTCGGCCACCCGTAGGGCGAGCTGGACGGCCGTCTGCTTGTGGGCCTGCGTGCAGACCACACCCCCATGCTGGTAGTGGATGGAAAGGCAGTACTCGGCACACCACTGTGGAACCTTCAGCAGGGAAAAATGAGGAGGGATCATATAGCACCACCTTAGAGCAGGGATCATTTTATAAATGAGCTTTTCTTTCGTCATTTCATTACCAGTGGGAGGTGTTAGGTCTTACTTAGTGAAGCTCTGAACAATCTGTCCTGATACATAGAGTTATTACTAGCAAACAAAGTTAAGAATGACCAAGAGTTAGCAGGGACTTTGAAAGCTTTACTTCTAGACTAAAGAAAGGCAGATGAAAATAAAGGATAAAATAAAAACTTTCATTTTTTTAAAATTTCAGTTGTGTTTCTGAAAAGATTAATATATTTACAGGTTATTATTTTCTTTGTGGTTATAAGAAAGCCCCAGAAATATGGCTTTTGATATCAGCTTCTGTTTTAAGCAATGTCAATATTAAATAGCATTAGATCAGCAACAGTGAATCAATATTAAAGTACTTACATTTAAAATACTCTAAATGATCAGAACAAAATATCTAGAGAGGGTTACTTTACATTTCCCTCAATATGAATGAAAATATGCGGCAATTTATCATCCAAATACAATGAAAAAATAAGCCAGTGAGATAATCAACCAACCCATCAGGATTTGCAAAGAATAATTCCAAGGTGCTCTTGAGCCATTTATTTTTATTAAATCCTTTTGTCTAAAATAAGTTATGAATCAACTGATTTTCATTGAGTTCTTTGTGCAAGGATTATACCAAAGAAATTTCTGAATTAGTTTCTATGCTACAATCTTAAGGTGCTGCCAATAAATCACGCTTTTTTACATGTATTTTTTAAAAAAATCATTCTAAGAAACGTTTTTAATGGAGCTAAGGTACTTAAAAGTTTTAACAGTTTTAATTTTCTTGAGGCTTTCTATTTACTACACAGCATCATGAAATTCTTAGATTTTGATTCTCATTCTCATTTGAAAGATCAACACAACTTACCAGAAATCCTAAGTAATTCCAAAACAAATGAGTGTTACTGAATTGCTATAGACCACAAATTCTCAAAGATCAAATGTGTAAATATACTGTTTCCATTTTAAGATAGGTGTCAGCTTTGTCAAAAGGTTGAAAATTAATCAGTAATTCTTCACTGTGAAATTAATCATTAATTCTTTACCTACTGTGCACTATGAAAGATGAAAGTTTAAGATAGTTGGTTCAGGAAATGTGGAATCAAGGAAATAACAAGGCACCCAAGGGAGCAAAGTCAGGAGTATTGGGCCAGACTTGCCACTAATTTATTACATGTAAATCACCATTTCTCTAAGCTTTGGTTTCCTTGTCAATAAAACGAATGGGTTGAAGAGATGAGAGTTATTCCCCAAGCCTGGGCCCTTGTGCCATTTTCTCCACAAGGCTTGCTGCCACCCCCGGCCACCAGATCCCACAGTGTGCTCCCCAACCATGGTGCACACCCCATTTCCTGTATGTGCCTGGTGCCCACCCTGCCTCCACTGGACTTTGGGTTCTGAGAGAGGTCAGACCTATTGGTTTTGGTCCCAAATAGTCTCAAATAATTCAATATTGATATATTCAATAAATATTTGCTGAACAAGCAAATTCATTTCTTATACTTTCCAGAAATATTTTAAAATTCTATGATCCTATCTACTCTACCTTTCATTGCTTCATCTTAGTCACTGGGTCGCCAAAGTGGGGATTCACATACAATTTTCTGTCTCCCTCATTTCTAGCAAGTAATTTTTCATTCTTACCAAATTCTTATTTTTTAAACCAATTCCCTTTGTGTCAAGGTCCATTGTATAGCTGCAGCTGAGACCTCAGCATCATTCACTTCAACAATGGTGTTAAAACTGCTTGTTTAAAATCTTTGTCTCCCTTCTATCCTTAAAGTGCATGTGTTGTTCATCTTTGCTCTTAATGCTTTACAGGGGATCTGATGCATAACAGAAAATAAATATTTGGATGGACAGATGGCTAAGAACATCATAATAATCAGAAAAAAGGCAGAGAAAGACTTGGACTCAGGTAGTGGCCTTAGTCTGGGAAAGAAGCAGTGAAATCAAGGGACATTTATTACAAAAGAACAAAGATCAATACTGCCTCACAAGCTAATTATGCAAGGGAAGAAGACAAATATTCCAAGATTTCTAACTCAAAATATAGAGGTAATGGTGGTATCTTTAATAAGAATGGGAAATTGAAAAGTACAATAAAATCAGTGAAGTACAATAAAATCAGCATAACATTAAAAGCAGCAAAAAGTTGTTTTAGGGAGATGGGGAGTTGGGAGAGGAGGCGGGACATTTGGGAAAGTTAGGAAGGTGGTCAGTGTTATTAAGGCCATCTTGATGGAATGATGTTCAGGTGTAGCTATCCCGCGAGATCAACTGAAAAACAGGCCAGGGGATGAAGGCAGAGGTCAGAGCCAGAGGCAGGCACAGAAGTCACAGAATTTTAGAGCTGAAAGGAATCCTTTGAAAGCATACAGGCCAACACCCTCATTTCATAAACAAGGGGATGGTCTTAGAGGGGTGACTTTTCCAAGGTCATACTGCTAGTAAACAACAGAAATGGAACTGGATGCAAATTTTTTTATTTTTCATCTAGAATAATCTCCATTATGCCATTGTTGCCTCTGAGTCACCTCTATACTAAGGTGGTAAATGAAGACATGAGATCTTAGACAGTCAACATTTTACATTACTCTTTCTAGTATACTGGTAGTGTCAGAGTGACAATGCTATGATGACAGTGGCACTGTTTTACTTAGAATTGCTGCTGAAATTACACTACCCAGTTTTACAAAAATCCATGGATATGCTCAGTTTGGTTTTTATTCCAAAGTCCAGGATAGCTGGTTTCAAACTCTAGAATTCCACATGATTCTAATGATTATGGTCTACATTCTCAAGCTTCTGATTTTGTTTTATGACTGCATTTCATTTCTTTCTTTCTTCTCGTATAAGCAAATTCTGTAAGATTAAATCATTACAGTATGTTTATAATGGTATAAACATCATATAGGCCTAAGTACAATAAATGGACTGATCCAATGTTCTTCATTTTCCTTTTTTGCTTTCGTTTACAACAAAGCAAATTCTTTCACCTATAAGGTAAAGAAATTAATTCAGGAATGGGGATGGCTGTTCTAAAGATCAGTTAAAATAACAGAGGAAGACTGAATTCATGTTTGCTTACACGGCCAAGTTACAAGTTGAGCAGAAGTCACAAGTAACTGCAGAGGCCCCACTAAAAGTGGTCCTCACTACACGCGATGTACCTCCCCTTTCAGTAACAGTTGCACAGAGATAATAACTACAAGTGATGCAAATGAAAACTGAAAAGATTACCTTTGAACAGAAAGGAGAGAAACATGAAAGCATCTGTCCTGTTTATTAGAATTTCTGGGCTTTTGCAAACCTGCTGAATCACTCTAGGCAAGGTGGAGTATATTAAGTTTGATGCCTTAACAAACTTAAAAAAATCAGTAAGCAAATACTGAAAATCTGAACATTTCAAAATTTCAAGGGACACAGACTACAGCTTTGTAAGGAACTCTTGCATTCTCTGCACATATTAATTGCTACACCACTGGTGGTGTTAACATTCCTTACCCTGATTCGAGTCTCCTCTAGGTGATGACTCAGCAGCTTCTTCTTGGCCCTGATGGTACCTTACTCTTTGCATCAATGAATGGCATGCCTGTTAGTGTTTGTTTCTTCCCTGTACCTTCTCTTGGGAAGATACCCGTCTCCCCTGTACCATTTATAAGGCATTACTCTTAATGGAATAGTTGCCAACTTGGCACTATGAGAACTAGGAATGCTTAACAAGCTGTGCCTTTCTGGCTTTAGTTTTTTTCAGAGACAAATACTGAATTCTGGGAGACTTTGGCTGTGGCTTTTAAGAACTTACTAAAAAGCCATTTATCTAGAAGATAAGGCAAAGGCCACCCCAAATTTATGTATTTAGTCTAAAAATTCTCCCCTACTAGAAACTACCACTTGAAATATTTAATTCTGAATACAATGAATAATTTTTCACATTCTTCTTAATACATTTCCTAAATGCTGTTTTCTGTACTGAACACTGTGCCAGATGTGTTAAAGTCTGAGTGGTAAAGCAGGCCTTATGCTCTGCCCCAAGCCCACCTCAATCTAACACTGTAACGTGCAAGACAGGCAATCAGCATCCAGGTGTGCGGCTAGAACGTATGTCCTTGGCTCTCATTTCCTGCCTGGAAAGGAAATCACTAGGACTCTGGCCAATCTACTGCTACAGGAGGAGGTACGAGGAGCACTTTGGGTAACCAAAATCTAATCTACATCAAGCCTTTATCAACTTAGTAACCAGAGCTCTACAAGTTGTACAAATCCAGAAAGCAAAGCAGGGAGACTCCATTCCTGACTGTAGCAACACACACAGAGGCTAGGCTGCTGGATCCCGAGAGAGCTGGGGTCCAGGGTACTTGGGGTGAGTTCAGGGAGAAGCCACACTAAGAATCTGCAGCCGGCGGGAGAGCAGAACCAACACCGACAGCAGCATCAAGCATCCTTGTATGGTCTCATCACTGCCACTGTGGCAAGGGGCATCCACATGAGAGTTACACCAGTCCATAACTTCCTGTCCTTTCCTTCTGCTCTAGACTGTCAATTCATCTAATAGATATAAGGTTAAATATGAACAAATGAAGTACGAAGAAAAAGGTTCTCCATGAGACACAGCACTACTGCTGCTCTGTTAAAACATTCTAGTTCCAAAGTTTCCTGAGCCCTCTGCCTTCTACAGCAGCATCTTTTCTTTCACTAGTCACCCACAATGGCCTGATTCTTCTGTTTTCTTCTCTTCAACATTCTCGGGACCACCAACAGTACAGCGAGCACCAAGTTCTCAAACATTCCCTTTTATTTCAGCACCAGAATCATGGAGTCTAAAAGTTTAAAGAAAACCTGAAAGACCACCAAACTCACTCAAAGATATGAATTCCCACTACTACATTCCTGCAACATGGACCTTCTGCCTGTGCTGGAGCCTGCTTCTGGGGCAGCTCACTCTACCCAATATAAACCAATACATCAGAACATATTACCGAAGAGTGGGGCCCTCTCAATCAAATATCAGACATCCCTGGATACAATTTACACAAATCTTGTCAATGACTGAATATATAGAGAATCTATCAGCAGGAAATGGTGGTCAAGTTTACTCAGTTAATAGGGTGGAAATGATCTATGCAATACAGCATCTTAATTTAAGTTAAATTTTAGTTCATTTCTATATTCCAACAATTTAATAGGAAATTTTAGAAAAATGCTAGAAGGATAAGCAAGCAAAACAGGTAGTTCTAAAAACGTTTCATTTTTTTTCAGGCTTCTTAAACATGCCCAAAAAAGAGCTTATAAGAAAAGGCTCTATAACCAATGCAGAATTGGCCTGTTTATCCCAGGGCAGTCACAAAACAGCCTTCACACGATATGTACCAGAGATGGAATTTTTAGGATATAGCTAAACACCTGTGGTCCTCTTTGGAAGGTGTGGTTCTGAGGACAACTTTTCTTTGAAAGGTTTAATACTCTGAGGAACAAGAAAACAGCTTTGGAAATGTTTTTAAAAATAACCAACTTGTTTCCAGCACTAAGCAAACAATGAATGCTTCCACTACTTATATTAGTTTTCTCATTGTTTGAGTACTATTTCAATTTGAATGCTTCCACTACTTAAATTAGTTTTATCATTGTTTGAGTACTATTTCAATTTCTTTCATTCCAAAGACACACGTTGCATTCCCACTCAATAGAAAACAAATATTAAAGTGATTGAGAGGTGAAAAATGACAAGAAAAAAACAGTGCTAGGTATTAATGTAAGATATTATCACGATACATGATGACAAATTCTTGCTCTTAAAGATTACAAATTTTAAAAGATAACTCAAGAAGTATATGTTTAATTGTTTCTTTTTTTTTTCACAGTAGGATGAGTTAGCAATTCTGAATACATTATGAGTATTCTAAGATTAAACCAGCAAAGATATTGTGAATGAATAATGACAGCCAGAGTTCTCATTATTAGAGAAAGGAGTTACAAATATGGAAGGCTGAAATAGATCCTGTGGGGATAAATTGGAATCAGAGGTGTCAGTATGAGCTCATGGACTTTAAGACAAAGACAGACAGATATAGAGATAATCAAATAGAAATATATAGAGCGAGAGTAAGAAATACGCACAGAGAAATAGAGAGACAGAAAAAGATAGAAATATATATAGAGAGAAACAGCACTAAAAGACAAAGAGAAGTAGTTATATAACTAGAGATAGAAGACCGGTAGGCAGAGATGTGTGCATACATCATGACACATTTATTTCCTTACTATGTCCAATGAGAGGGCATAGAAGCAATGACCAACTGATGGGAACAGGCACACCTAGTGCCCACATCTTGGTTTCTAAATACAGCTCTCCACTAACAGGAACCAGGGCTTTTTGAGAAAAAAAAAAAAAAAGGCTGCTTCTGGTGGCTGAAAGATGCACTGACTGAGAAGCAGATTGGCGAACGATGATGTATACTTATGAAAGAAGGTTGTGCTGCTACAAAAAGGAACAAAGTTGTGAGGCATACAACAATGTGAATGAACATGTGGGACAATCGGTGAGGAAAAATAAGCCAGGAACAAAAGAATAACAATGGTATGGTCACCTTTAGAAAATATTTTTAAGAAAACAGGGCCCTAGATTGCAAACTTTTATGGCTGAAACATTAATTCCGAGCAGTGATTATTATTTATGGATTTTGAGAGGCTGTTTTATAAGATATTTACAGATAAGAATGAAGCTGATCAGGTTGGGGTTAAAGTAATTCAGAACTCAGGGGTAAGGAAGACAGTGTCTATATTTTCTTAGAACCACACATATTCTTTGAGACCAAAGGAAGAAAGGTTTACTTGGTCTGGAACTGAAATTTTCTGTAGCACATAATCTAACTCAACCTATCTGTATAGTTCATTTGAACAACTGAAACATAGGGAGCCCAGAATAAGAAAGAGGTCCTTTATTCCTGTATTGATTATTGTAATGCCTGGATACATCCTAGAGCATATTAAGGAGATAAAAAGTATTAGCAAAGTCCCTTGAGGGATGGGAGAAAGAATATGAACTATTAAACCTTACCATCAGGGAATCCTCTGATACTGTGTCAAACTTTAAGGACACTCAAATCAATAGGTCATGCCCTTGATCATGAGGCTTACTCTTGTGAAGCTTATGTAGGTAGCAGAGAAACTTAGACTACCTATAGGCATGCGTAAGAGTTATCTCTGGAGGACCTCTTTTGTTGCTCAGATGTGGCCTCACTGTTTCTAAGCCCAACTCTGCAAGTGAAATTATTGCCCTCCCTCATATGTGGGACATGAAATCCAGGGATGAAAGTCTCCTTGGTGACATGGGAGATGACTCACAGGGATGAATCTGGCCCTGGCACCATGGGATCAACAATTCCATCCTGACCAAAAGGGGGAAAAGAAGTGTAACTGATAAAGTATCAGTGGTAGAGAGAGTTCAAATAGAGTCGAGGGGTTATTCTGGAGGTTGATCTTATGCAAGCTTCAGTTAGACCTTGCTATCTATCATAACCTGCCAACTCCCAACCAGGACCATTCCAGCCAATCCTAAAGTACACCTAGGGCAACATATAAGATTCCACAAGGGTTCCATGCACTAGAATAACTTTCCAGAAACCTACATCCTCCAGATGGGTCCCTGTTCAGATAAGTTCTGAAACGTAAAGGGCCCACCCATCTCCAGAATGTCAGTTCCATCTACCTATTCCATATTAGTGACAGACTCTTCCAATATGAAAAATTTAGAATGGCCATAGCCCAAACACCCCTAAAGAGAGGGATGGAAAGATGAAAGGTGATGGTGGAGTTATACAGTGAAGATAGGATTTAACAAATGAATATGAATGCTGAGGTATCATTAAATTGATACCTTTTTTAGTCTCCAGTATCTTAGAGTAGCTAGAAGTAAAAACCTAAAATTGTGGAATTGTAACCCATGTCAAACCCTGGAATATGTTCTACAACTGATTTTGGTGCTGTGCTTTGAAATTTATAGTTTTTTTGTATATATGTTATTTTTCAGAAAAAAAGGAAAAAAGTCAATTGTGATGATAAAAATATATATAATAAGTCTCCTAGCTTCCTATATTATGGACAGCTAGAAGGAAAAAAAAATCTGAGTAGATCATATGGTAGGCCATGACAAACTCTGGGATCTGTCCTGTAACTACGTGTCGAAGGGTGCATTGAAAACTATTGCTTTTTTATTTCTTTGCTTTGTATATATGTTATACTACACAATAAAAAAGTAAAAAAAAAAAAAAAAAAAAAATGGCTGCTTCCAGGACTACAACAGGGATGAGCTTGTCATATCTTATGGTGCCTGTGATGGTTAGGTTCATGGGTCAGCTTGGCCAGGTGATGGTACCCAGTCACCTGGTAAAGGAAGCACTGACCTGTTACTGCTAGGACATTTCATGGATTTAAAATCATCAGTCAGTTGATTGTATCTATGGCTGATTATATCTAAGATCAACAAAGTGGAGTGTCTTTTGCAATGTGAGACTCTTAGTTCAACCAGTTGAAGGCTTTTAAGGGAGAGGTGAAAACTTCAGCAGTTAGAACAGAGAATTTTCATCTCTACTTCAGGCAGTCAGCCTCTCTCCTGAGAATTCATCGAAGACCCTGATCATAGTGCCAGTTTGAAGCCTACCCTGAGGAATTTAGACTTGTGCATCCCCACAGTTGCATGAGACACTTTTATAAAATCTCATACTATTTACAGATATCTCTTGTTGGTTCTATTTCCCTAGAGAACCCTGACTAATACAGTGCTAAAAAACAAAGAAGTGCTCAAAGAATGATCGGATACGTTAAAAAGATATAGAAATCAACTTGAAGGAGCTTCCCCTGGCCATACTGGGGGCAAACTGAGTAATAAAATAAATGAGCCAAGTAACAGATTATAATACAGAATAAAATAAGAATTTGGGTCTACACTGATATAAATTGTTCTAGTTTGCTAGCTGCTGGAATGCAACACACCAGAGATGGATTGGCTTTTAATAAAAGGGGATTTATTTTGTTAGTTCTTCAGAGGAAAGGCAGCTAACTTTCCACTGAGGTTCTTTCTTACATGGGAAGGCACAGGATGGTCTCTGGGTTCCAACAACTTTCCCCGGGGTGACTTCTTTCTGCACCTCCAAAGGCCTGGGCTGAGCTGCGAGCTGAGATGAGGAATGCCAAGCTGCTTGGGCTGTGCTACGTGGCAGTCTCTCATTTAAGCACCAGCCAATTAAGTCAAACGTCCTTCATTTCAGCAGGCACGCCTCCTAGCTGACTGCAGATGTAAATCGGCAACAGATGAGGTTCAGGTACCACTGGCTCATGGCCACATCAACAGAACTAGGTGCCTTCACCTGGCCAAGTTGACAACTTAATCTAACAACCACATGTCCACCCCTTGTCAACTTGGTAACTACATGATCACCTTAAACAATATTAAGGTGATCTTCTGGCTGTGGATCTGTGAATCTCAAAACAAGTTATCTGATGCCAGTATGCAAAGGAGGACAGTCACAGGATCCATAAGGAGAAACTGGAAGGAAAACCCGCAGGGCAAACACCATTAGATTTCAAAGTCTGAAAGTCATTTATCCTTTCGCTTTAGAAAGTGGCAATCCCACCCTTTCCGAGGGCCTATGCAGTGGCCTGCCTCTTTCCAAATCAACCTCAGGGAACATCGAGGAGACGACCTTTCACTCGGCTCCACTCTCTCCAGACATCAGTGCCACCCCTAGGCTCTCTGCCATTTCCGGGGCACAAGCTCAACCCCTCCATGCTGTGGTAGCCAGGCTCTCCCCAGTCCCCCAAGGAGCATGCTCTACCTTATCCAAGGCCTGAGGCTGCACGACTCTTCCACTGCAACAAGGTGGGAGACTCATCCTCACCCTTCAGGGTAAACTCACGCTCTCCATGTATATGGGTGGGTCCACTCTCCTGGCCGAGGTTTCTTGGCTTCAGACCCAAACTACCATGGTTCTTACTGCAAACTCCAATTTGTCCCTTTTGTGTCCCCTTAGTCCAGACTGGCAGTGGTTCCATTTACACCAACAGTCTCTTCAAGCACTCCAGGACTTCTCCATAATTCTCTTCACAGTTCCTCTAAAATCTTCCCCTTAGCCATCCAAAAAACCATTCCAACATATCTGGTATTTGCCAAACTGCAGCAGCACCCCACTCTCCAGTACCAAATCTGTTCTAGTTTGCTAGCTGCCGGAATGCAACACACCAGAGTCAGACTGGTTTTTTAAAAAAGGGGATTTATTTTGTTAGTTCTTCAGAGGAAAGGCAGCTAACTTTCCACTGAGATTCTTTCCTATGTGGGAAGGCAAGGATGGTCTCTGCTGGCCTTCTCTCCAGGCCTCCGGGTTCCAACAACTTTCCCCGGGGAGATTTCCTTCTGCACCTCCAAAGGCCTGGGCTGAGCTGCAAGTGCTGAGATGAGGAATGCCAAGCTGCTTGGGCTGTGCTACCTTGTGCTCTCTCATTTAAGCACCAGACAATTAATTCAAATGTCATTCATTGCAGCAGGCATACCTCCTAGCCGAATGCAGATGTAATTAGCAACAGATGAGGTTCACATGCCATTGGCTCATGTCCACAGCAATAGAAGGAGGCACCTTCACCTGGCCAAGTTGACACCTGAACCTAACTACCACATAAATAAATGATGATGAGAAAGCACATCTGGTTACAAAAGCATAACTTTTAATCCTAAGGAAACATGAGACACACTCAAGTTCTAAAAAGTAATTAATTTGTACTCTTCAAAAATGTCAAGGTCCTGAAGGACAAGGAAAGACCAAGGAGCTCTTTCAGATTAAAGGAGACTAAAGAGAAATGACAATTAAATGCAATGTAATTTTGGATTGGATTCTGAACTGAGAAACTGTTTTTCGTTTATTAAAAAAGCTATTTTTGGGAAAATGGATGAAATCTGAATGTATATAAATAAGATAATAAATGTCAATGTTATATTCCTGATTTTGATAAGAATACTGTATATACAGTACATGTGCATTGTTTTTAGTAAATACTCACTTAAGTATTTGGAAGCAAAGTAGTGTCATGTCCTCAATGTACTCTTCAAAGTTTCAGAGTAAAAATTATAATGTGTGTGTTGTGGAGAGAAAGAGAGAGTGATAAAGCAAATGTGGTAAAATGTTTTCATTTGGGAAATCTGGGTGAAAACATATGGAAATGTGTACTCTTCTTTCAACTTTTTTGTAAGTATGAAAGTACAGCAAAATAAAAAAAAATTTTTTTTTAACTTGCTGTTTTGTCCACAGAAACCAGGAAATTATATACATTCAGTTCTCATCATTAGCTCCTTATAACTGAAAACTTATTATAATAATTCATCATAATAATAAATAACAAAACCCTTGCTCTTTGCAGCTATATATTAGATTAAAAAACACCTTTTGTCCAGTCTTCCTCTCTTCAAATTATGCCTAAAACAAATAAGCCCAGAAGTAATAAACAACTTGGAAGCTACAATATGTTGTGTAAAGTGTTCTTATAATTCCAACTCAGGAAATTACATGAGATTAGTTAGACAAATTATCAAACCTCTCTGGACTTGAGTTTTCTCATCTGAAAAATGAAAGAGCTCTGTTAGATTATCTCTAAGGTCAATTTTAATTCTTAAATTATAAGAATCTATAAATACATTTCATGATAAAAATACTTATTGCCAGCCTGATAATGTAAGAGTAAAATACAGATCTTGCTTGAGCCAAAATTGTATTGTTCAATACAATAACAAACTGGACAATAATAATTAACTAACCTAATTATTTCCCCTGGATTAGATCCCCAAGGGTGTGTCCCATGCCTGGATCATATTTGGTCACTCAGTTATTTCTTATAGTCAGGAAAGTAAGAATTCCCTTGTACTTTCAATTTCTGTTGCTGGTTAAACAAGCCTATCCAAAAATCTTGATTATCATATTTCTGAGCACATAAACACAGCAGGGAATCCTAAATCTATGGTAGGCAAATAACATCTATCATTTAAAAATATGCAAGAAAAGATAATTTGAATGTAGTTTTGCTACTATTCCAGAGATAATTCAGTGGTACCCTGAACCCAATTAACATCCTTATAAGTACAATTAAACTGTTATTTAGCTGGCAATAATGAATAAAATTAGGTAAATGACTTAATTGTTGTCATTTAAGTTGAATTATTATAGTTCCTTTTTTTTGGTTTAGATAATAGCATTATTAGAGCAGATCACTATAGTGTGGCACTTTAATTATTAACTAATAAACACAACATACAAAGCAAACGGCTTTTTGGTTATGGTTGGCTTTTTGTAATGGGTACTCACCTGAGAGCTCTTGCCACATTTAGCATCCCCTGACACAATCACAATTTGATTTTGTAGCAGATTCTCCATAAAGGAGTATTTTTCTGTCCATATTGGAAGATCTTCTCTTTCTTTCAGAAGTTTATAATAACGCGATGAATATGGTAACCCATCGAAAGGATTAAGCTCCAGATCCTCACACGCCAGAATCCCCTCCTCATCTCCATCACTGGACTCAAGGGATTCAGGAAAGTAGCGTTTTTCAGAGGAAGGGTTTGGACATTCTAGCGCCACTTCTTCCATCTTGTCCAATAGTGACCTTAAGCAGCTGACATTCTACAACCAAGCTTTTCCATCAATAATCCATTGCAAACAGGGTTTAAAAACCTACGTATAGAAATTCAGATGTGCCAGGCTCCAAGACTTCAGTTCAAGGTTTCAGCAAGTTGAATTCCTCAAATCTCTATTTGCGGCTTATGTTACCTACTGCGCTGGCTCACTTCAGCTCTCCTCAGCATGTTAAATAACTATCGATAAACCAGGCTAAAATGAAAACAGACAAAAAAAAAGAGAAAGGAAAATCAGGCACAAATAAAATAGGAAGTTAAAAAATAAAAAAGCATAGGCATTCAAGACAAAAGCATTATTTTCCCTTTTAACTGGTTACTATCTGCCATTTTTGTTACCTGACAAAATGACTAGGAATAATTTAGGACAGTTTTTAAAGTTTGGTAGACTGCAAATTTTTTCTGGCAGGTTGAGAAAATGAGTAGACACTGAACTCAGTGGTCTGGGTCTGACCTTTATCCTGGGCCTCTGCATCTTGCCTGCCTGTGACCTGAAAGCAACAGGGGAGACTCTGTTGTGATTTTAAGGTGAAACAATCATGTGATCACCTAATTCCATTATAAAAGAGAAGCAGGACCCTATAAAGGGGAAATCTGTGAAGGCCTGGGGTATAGTCCTCTAATGTTGGCTCTTCTGTGTCTGCCACAAGAAAGTGTTTTTCATTATTACTAAAACATCCTCTAGTTTATAGCAAAGTACTAAGAAAAATTTTCATTTCAAGTTTATGAGGGCCAGTTTGTAAAGCCAAGAGAAGGAAGTGAATTTACTATAATTATTTTTAAAAATCTAAGGTTATGGTTGGCTTTTATTAACTATGTCATTTGTTACTCCAATTAAACCAGAAATCTCAAGCATACTTCTTGGATTCCTGGGTCTTGAGCTTAATATGTCAGATTACAGAAAATAAAAGACAACTTTTAACTTGATTTCAACAATGAAGAGACACTTGCTGAAAAAGGGAGAAAATTTACATGAGTAGTTTATTCCCTACATATCAGGTAAGGGGGGGGGGTCCTTCTTATTCCAATCACTAGGGGTTAAAAACAAAAACCAAAAATAATCAACATATCTAATCAGTACTGCTACAGATAACTCCTTTTGCAGATAACTCCTTTTCTCATTAACCAGATTTAAATTTAAACACACACACATACAGAAAGCTTCAAGTCAAAAAGAACAAATAAGTTATTAATATTTTGTCACTTAACTGGCTCTTTTTATAGCACCCAATTTACCTTAACTATTGATTTAGATTGAGTTAGGGGGCTCGAAGGGTGAGTAGCACCTCATTAGTAAGTAATAAAAAAAAAAGTTTCCCTTTATCAGTCAAGCTAGGCTCCAGGAAAAGTCAGTCGCTGGAGAAACATTTCCAGTAATAAACTCGGCATTGGATATACACCTACAGAAGGGATATTTTGAGGGTGAAACCAAGAGCAGGTTAGAATTTTTAAAACTCACATGAAAATAGACCAAAGAGGCAGAAACTAATAATTAGAGGGAGGAAAATAGACATTTTTAGCTCTATGCAGGCAGAGTTTTTCAAAATTCATTCTGAAAGTCACTGTTTCAAAATTAAAATGGAACTATAATGTACGGTGTGCTAATACAAACATAATACAGATTAACTTCAGAACTTTTCCCTGCCCCACAGGGTGAGGCTAGACCCACCAAAGGATGAGCTACCTCTGAGAAGGCATCTAAGAATCAGAAAATTCTACTGGTTAATAGAAGTTAAAATTTTATTTTATATTCAATTTTTCTTTTGTTCTGGTTACAATGCCTTCCAAGGGCTTTCCTCCTAAATGAAAACGAAATTTCTGTTAGTATAATAAATGACCACCATACGTATCATTTCTATACGAAAACACAGCTGTACTTTTACCAAATATAAGCCCATGAAATATTTCTCTTAATTTTATAAAACTCCCTGAAAGTGTAGTAATCTTGTAATTACAGTAAAATCTTACTTATAAAGCATTGCCACTTTGAACCCACAGGGAATAATCAAGTTTGTGAAGTCACCTCTTTAGAGACCTAAGGCTTACCTAGCCCTTTCTTTACATATAACACATTCTTTATATATTATACAATAACTATACACATACATTATATATTACATTGTATACATTATATAATAATTATGTAATACATTATATTATATACATATATACATTATACAATAATTCTACAAATACATTACCCATTTCTGCTATGGTGGATTAAAAATAGCTGCAAATTCTTTGCCACTGGTCCTATGGAGGTGGACTCTATTTCCTCTCTTTCTGAATCTGAGATGCCCTTGTGACTTGTTATGACCAAGAGAATGCAGTAGAAGTGATACTGAATCACTTCCAAGGCATTCATATGCTTGAAACACTCCCTCTTGGAACCAGCATCAAATTGTGAGAAGCCACATGGAGGGACCACAGGGAAGAGAATTCAGTGGTGTCCTATCCATCAAAACTCCTGATGACTGCAACCTCAGCCAACAACACAACTGAGCAGAAGAACCACCCACATGAGCCCAGTCAGCCCAAAGAATCATGAGAGACAATGATATGGCCACTGTTGTTTTAAGCTCCAGGGTGGTTTATCACTGCAGCAATAGATAACCAGACATCTGCGACTTAAACAGTCTACAATTCAACTTTTTCTTCACAACTCAGGGTCGCCATTACATTAGTTACTATGCAGAACAAAGTGCTCAGGTTTCCCTGAAGTGGGCAGGGATTAAAGGTCAGGCTGCTGCCCTGGAGCTCTGCTTTACTCCAGGGATTTTGTACCCATGTCACCTGGTGATGGGCATGCTTGTCTGGTGAGGCCCTTTCCTGCTCTGAACCAGTTCTCCTATTCTCCTACCTGGTACATTAGGAATCAGATTAGCTTGTTTGACCTAAATATTTATAAAGGCTGACTCTACAAAGCACTCTATGGAATATCCAACGAACCTGAGGACAACCCTATGAGTGAAATTTAGAGACTTTGGGACATCTATTTCAACCATGCAAGGGGACTTTTTGCTGCTCTATGGCTGAGTTCCAGATTAAGAAGGGGAGTGGCTGAGACCCACCTAGAGGCTGAGTTTTGAGCCCACTGATTCCAGCAATATACACACATCTCCTCATTCATCCTACACCTCTGATGAGCCATGTCAATGTCAATGTTTTCTCCTATAAGTAATTAAATATATATGAGATCCATGTTTTGCTAAACTGGAAATATTAATTGCAAATTTTAAATTTGGAAAATTTAATAGTACCAACCCAAATAAAATTGCAAATATTAAGTTTGGAAAATTTAATAGTACCAACCCAATAAGAGAAAACAGGAAAGACAAATAATACGGTAGGTTATGTTACTCAAAATAAAATCTAATAAAAATTATTGTTAGTATAAATTATATCATACTACAACAATTTTAATCTGAAAGTGGCATTCCTGCAAACTATCTTACATTTATATTGGAGATGGCACAATTCCCAAAGGTATCTTATTACATATATATTGTAGACTCCATAATTTATCACAGATTGCCTTTCAAAGTGAATCTATCACAAATGGGGTATCAATGAAAAGAATTTCATTGTTAATTGTTTAATGTTCAATTAAACACAATATAATTAGAAGTTGGTGTAAGATAAAGCTATATCTTAGATATTTTATGTGCTTGGCTCTGACCTATTTATTATATAAAGTTCACAGAAATGGAAGGATAACGTTTGCAAGCGATTAAGGTAAGATTGTGAAATCTAGCCTGAGTAACTTTCACTTACATTAAATTTTCTGTTATTTTCCATGTTCAATTAAATATATATGTGTTCCTCATGTGCATTTTGCAGAGATTTGAAGATTTCCCAATATTCAGTCCCTATAATTCTTCCCTTTTCTTACTATACTAGGGTCTACGTGGTCTCCAGTCTCATGGCTTTTAATGCTGTCTGTATGCTGAGGACTCTGGTTTATATATCCAGCCTGATTCTCTCTGCTAATCTCCAGTCTCACATAGTCAACTACTTAGCATCAACTCCTAACATTTCACCCTTTACTTAGCCAAAACTAAGCTCCTGATTCCACCGCAAAGGCACAAACCTGATCCTCTATCTCCATTAATTCCATCTTTCCAGTTGCTCAGACCTAAAAATGACTTTTCTTTTTCTCAAATCCCAGATCTAATCCTTCAATAGATATGGAAAGCAGAATTAGTGACCTCCATACATGCATATGTTCTAATCCTCAGAACTTGTGAAAATGTTGGCTTGCATAGCAAGGGGGACTTCGCGGGTGTGATTAAGTTAAAGGCCTTGGGATAGGAAGATTATCCTGGTGGTCACACTCACAAAGATCCTTTCCCAGCTGAGTTCAGATCGACATAGGACTAGGAAGAATGCGAAGAGAGAGATAACACTGTCAGCTCTGAACATGGAGGAAGGGGGCCATAAGCCAAGGAATGATGTGATAGACCTCTAGAAGGTGGGATAGATAAGGAAATGGATTTTACCTTAGAGCCTCCAGAAAGAACACAGCCCAGCTGATACCTTCATTTTAAGCCCGGTAAGACCCTTGTTGGGCTTCTAATCTATAGAACTATAAGGAATACATCTGCATTGTTTAAGCCACTAAATTTGATAAAGCAACAATAAAAAGCTAACACAGCCCATTGTATCAATTCTACCTTCAAAACAGATCAAGAACCCCACAACCTTTATTGTGAATACTTGATCTGAATCACCATCTTCTCTCACCTGGTTTACTGCAAGAGCCACCTTTAGTGGTCTTCTTGTTTTCATTTTTATCCCGCTTCAATTTTTAACTCAGCAGTCAGAGTGATCTGTTAAAGTCAGATCATGTATCCACTGCTAAAAAATCTCTGATGTCTTTCCATCTCATCTTACTCCTAGGAAACTCCAAAGTCCTCATTAGGACCTAAAAGCCTGGTGTGGTTCTAGATCTATCACCTCTCTGCCCTCATTTCCAACAGCTCCTACCTTGTGTACTCTTCTCCTGGCTCCCTTGTTCCTCAAACACAAGGCCTGCACCTGCCTCAGAGACTCTGAGCTCGCTCTTCTCTATGCCTGAGTGTTGCTTTTCAGATATCCAAATGACTATTTTCCTCATTTCATGAGGGTCTTTATCAAATATCACCTTCTCAGTGATGGCTTCCCTAGCCAACTGATTGAAAAGATCACTTATTCCCCCCAAGGAACCCTCTTCCTATCCTCTTTTCCTGCTTTTTTTCTCCTTAGGCCATTACCATGATCTAATACAATCTATATTTTTACCTATTTGCTCTGTTTATTGTTGGTAGCCCACCAGACTGTAAACAACATGAGGCAAGGATTTGTGTCTGTTTTGTTCATTGCATCTATAACAGTGCCTGGCAAATATTAAGCATTCAATAAATACTTCTTGAATGAATGATGTGAGTTCTTCAGAGATATTTTTGTTGTACTTGCCCATCTGCCCTATATTAAGTCAGTCCTCAAGCCCTACAGATTATTCCTTTAGAACGTCCTGGAATTCTGTTCCTTTCATTTCCTGCCCTTCTTGCTGGGATGCCTGTGACAATCTACTTGTTCACCTTTGCCCCTCCCCTGCAACCTAAATTGCGTACAGTTATGTTTTCTCATTTCACTCTTTTCAAAAGTTCATGTTAGCTCCCCTTTGCTGAGGAACCAAGTTTAAAGACATATTAGAAATTCACTGTTTCTGTATTTCTGTGACATTTTTATTGCCTTTCACTAAAGCTATATGGTAAAGCCCTGCTATTCATGGAGAATATGGCCTGATGTTTGGGCAAATCCCCAAACTGAAATATTTGTACAGGCTCTTTGTTTTCCCTTGAGTCTTACACCCAAACCACAAATGAACTCCTTCTTCAACATTCATTAAAGTTGTTTTTTCTTGATCACTTCATAAGAGTTGCTGCCCAGAAACTAACAAAGCTATACTGAAGTTCAGAAAATGCACACATCATGCCTGTTCCCAAGATTTCAGGAGCTGCTTGCAAATAGCCAACATGAGGAGGCCATCCAAACACAAAGGAGCTACAGAACTATCTCTATTACTTATTATCTTTTCCCCACACTTTTTAGTTTCTCTATTTAGACTGTTATTGGAGCTATATATTTTGCATTTGTAATTTCCACAGCCCTAAACCCAAATATAGTGAATGCTTAGTTAGTAATTATAGGTTGAACAGAGAAAGAATGAATCAGTTTCCCATTTTTGGGGGGTTGAGGCTTTTAAGACTACCATCTGATTGCATTTTATCATGGATATAATTCATAATAGGGTTTCTCTATCCTCAAGTTTTCAATCCTCCCTACATTTTCAGGTCTCTCCTTTACTTATTCAACAAATAATACTGGGATGCCTCCTATGTTGCTAGCACTGAGACCACACTGGTGATATGTGGGAACAAGGCGGATCTGGTTCCTGCCCTCACAGAGCTTCAGTTCTGCTGAGGCCAAGGACGGGATATGGAAGTAGAGATTCTTTGTCTATGACATGCAAAGACTCTCAGTCATGATAAAGTAGTTAAAGTAGTTAAAGAAGGAAAGTGTGGAGAGAGAGAGACACAGGTACAAGATGAGATCAAAGATGAGATAGGGGTCAGATCACAAAAGACCTGATATGTTACGGTAAGAAGTTCCTGTTTTACCTTAAGTGTCACAGGTCTATGTCACCCCTTTTTAGTTCACAATTTTTAGTTCTACTGTTTCTGCTCTTCCTTACAATTTTTCCTCTTATATTTGAAATTACTCTACTTTCTTTAATATTATGTATAATCTTTCTAACAACTACCTTCCCTTTTTTTCTCTTTTTCGGAGAGAGAGCTGGTAACAGTTTGAGGCAAATGCCAGAATGGGACAGAGTGGTGATAAAACGGATCAAGTTATCAGTAAGAGAAACGAAAAAATCAGTCATACAAAAAATCTAAGAAATATTAAACACTAAACATTTCTTGAGCATTTAAAATTATTTTCTAGTATGTCTGTGAAAATAGATGTGTTCCTGAAAGACAGCCATGATCTAATTCACAGCCAATCCCTTTTCATTCCCATTCTTTAGGAAAAGAGCTCTGAATATATATACAAGAGGCTTGTCTTTTTGAATATTATTATTTTTATGTGACTCCAGAGTTTGTTTTGGTAATATTTGTTTGACTAATGCATTTTTGAAAGAATCTGGTAACTTGGAAGCCTTTTAAAACATTCCAAATATTTTATTATTTATATAATGTCTCTTCATTTTCTATAGTACAGGAAATCATTTATTATTCATTTATTTGCTTACAGGACCAAATAGAGAATAGTAATTTAAGAAAAAAAACACTAACAGTAGCTCTCCTATAACACATATCTTAAAAGATGTATTTTTGTCATTTACATCTAAAAACTAAGCTATTTCCTAGTGGTATAGACTTCTGAATCTCCTAGAAGAAACACTACCTTGATAAAGTGAACTCTGATCTCTCATGATAGTATAAATGCTGAAAAAGTAAAAGACATTAATTTTGTCATTTTATGGGCACAGCTTAGCAAGGTCTACCTGTCTACTTGGAGGCAAGTTATAATACTGCTGCAAACACACTGAATGTACTCAATACATTTATTCAGATTTTGAATTTCTCCCCCTCTTGTTCTAGGTAGATTTTCTGAAGGCAAGATCTTTTTCTAAGTCATCTTTACAACTACAAAAATAAGATAAAGGACTTTGCACAAGCTATGCAATCAATAAATATTTGTGGAACAAATAAAGTTTGTTTATACTTATAAACTACTTTTATACTGTTTAGAAAAGAGAAGGTTAATGAGGCATTACATGTGAATAACAACTGTTTTCAATATGAAGATATATTATTTTGGGGGAATGGGATCAATAATCTAATATTCCATACTATTTCTACTCAAAGTGCTGGTTTGTGGCAAGATAAGGACCTTGCACCAGAATGTAAACCAACACACTGCTTCCTTCATCAAAGAAGACTTGCTATTAAAAAGTCAACTGAACTAAACAGTATGATTTCTGACATAGCTGATTTCATTCTCGCACAAGCTCCTTATCTCATTGCAAACCGACTGGTCTGTAGGCCACACTTTGAGAACCACAGGTCTATACTACCACTAAAGATAGATTAATAATAATGATAATAATAAGTCTATCAATTAGCACTTATAGAGTACTTATTGTGTGCCAGATGCTACATTAAGCACTTCACATGGATGATTTCATTTAAACTCTTAAGGACCTCAGGAGTGGTAACTATTATTTTCGTTTTTCAAATGAGGAAATTCAAGCCTTCAGAGGTTTAGTTAATTCATCCAACTTCTAGTAGCTAGTCTGCGGTACAGCAGGTACTTGAATTCAGGTAGTCTGATCCCAGTTTAATCTGGGTTAAGTGTATAATATAGGCTTACCCACACTATACCATATTGCTCCCCTCCTTCAATGAAGAAAATGAAGCAACATTGTGGGTTGAATTAACAGCTGACATGATAGGAGATGACAGGCAGGGTGGTCTGCAACAAATGCCAAAAAAATAGGAAAAGTGTAGTTCTTTTATGGATTTGAAAAACATCGTTCTAAGGGGTGTAAGGGTAGTTCAGTGGTAGAATTATCACCTGTTGCGTGAGACCCAGGCTCGCTTTCCGGCCCATGCACTTCCCAAACAAGCAAACAAATAAACAAAAAACCCAACCGAACAAAAATTCAACAAATGGTGCTGAAATAAGGGGATACTCACATGGAAAAAGAATGAAATGTGACCTCCGCCATATGGCATAAAAAAAAAAGTTCTATTTGCTTACATGGAATTACAGTCAAATATTTAATGTGTAAACTTTATTTCCCAGGCATGTTATGCTTTAGTTAAAACAATGGACTTACCATTACTGGGACCTTTAGAAAGCTACTTCTTTGTTTGCTTTTGTTTAAATTGGCTTACAGCCTTCAGAAGTACATCCTACTTTACTTCTACTATCTATTGATTTTATATTTAGTGGTCTATCGCCTACTTAAAACCTTTCTGGAATAAATTAAGGTCAGAATTTTGAATTTATTTTCAAAAAGCTTATTTTTAGTCTCCTAAAAAACTGACTATTTTGAGTTTAAGAAATCAAGTTAATGGGTTAATTAAAACACTCAGAAAATGATTCACTTTTAACTCAATGTTGGTTCATACCAAATGCAGTTTGAAGAACCAATCTTGTGCTATGTTTTTTTATTCTAATGGTAATTTTAAAATATTGACCTATATACAGAAAGATATCCTAAACCCAATGAATGCTATAGACAAAAATAATATACCATTCACTACATATAAGTATATAATTGAAAGGCTTGGTTAGAATTTCAAGCAACTAGGCTATCCAATACTTTTTAATATCATTTTGATGATTTTTGATTGTATAATATTCCAAAGACTAACACATTAGTAAAGGAAGAGTAAAGAAAGCATACTAAAACATTATTTTGGCTTATTTAAGCAGTCTAGTAATATCTAATAAAAATATCTGAGTAAATGTTTATAAGATCTAATAAAAGGTAAAATACAAATAATAGGTTTTGTCAGGTCAATCTCCCCAAGGAAGACAGCAAATTTATTTATTCTACCTCTGAATATATATGAAATGAACTTTTTATCCATTTTTTTTAAAAGACCATTCTTGGGATACCACCATAATCAACTTCTGAAGTTACTTTTTAGTTGAATTCTTGTTCCAAATTAGAGACTGTGAGAAACCAGAATATCAGAAAACTTTCCCTTTTTTATTAACAAAGTAATGGTTAGTCACTTTGCATAAACTTTAACAAACCAACAACAGAGCAGTGAATGATGTGGTGCATTCCATGGCAGGTAGGGGAAAATGTAATTATTTCAGGGAATGCCAATATGTGAATTTCTCGAGAGAAGAGCCTCTTTTCTAAATCTTTTCAGGCTTTCAGCTTACTTTTCTGGACACACCTCGCTACTCTCTTTGGATTCTTCCACCACCAATGTCAACTACTCATGTACCCCAAGGTTCTATCTTCCACCTTCTTCTCTTTCCACTTTTTCTCCCTGGAGAAAATCATTCACATTGAACTTCAATTACTGAATGCTTAATCCAAATTTCTACCTTCATCTCAGACTTCTCTCTTTTACTTTTAGACCTCCAAGTTCAACTACTACTTATGGGACAGGCACCTAAATGTGAATGTTTGAAACTGAGCATGCCTACCCCATTTATACTCCTTAAAAAAAGAAAAGAAAGACTCCCTTTAGTCCTTCTGTCTGTTCTATCCTTCCTTTCTATCTGTCATTCCCTCTCTCTCTCCCCCTTTTCTTCCTTCCTTTCTTACATTTCAAATTTCACAAACAGCACAAGGATCCATCCTATCATCCAGATCAGAAACCCAGGAGGCATCTGAGGCTTCTCCCTCTTCTTCACTCTCTATATCACTAAGGCCTGTCGATTTTACCTCTTAAATCTCTCCCTGTGGTCCCCTACTCCCTTATTCACACCTCCACTGCCTGAATTATCCCATCATCTCTTCATGGAATTACTGCAACAATCTTGGCTCCCCACCAATCTGTTTCACTGGCGGCCAGTGATTCTTTTCAAATGCAAAACTGATCATACTGCTGACCCCAATCCTTCTCATTACCTTTAAGATTTAGCCCTTATTTGCCTTCCCAGCCTCCTTTTCTCCCATCATCTTCTAACATGTGCTCTGTGCTCTAGACACAAGGAGCTATTGCTCAGTTTTTCTCCCAAGCTGTTCCTTTGCCTAGAAAGGCCTCCTGTCCTCAAGCACAATTCATCCAGTTTCTTCCTATTCACCCTTATGACCAACAGCCCCAGAACCTAGGAAGTACCTAACACACTATGGATGTTCAATAATATTTGCTATGTGCATAAAACAATAACTTCCTTTTACATTTAAAAAAAGAATATACAAGTTACTTTCATTTCTAACTATAATCACAATTTGATTCTCTTAACTAGACGATTAGACAACCAATGCAAGTTTTATTATCCCAAGTTATCAATCCCAAGTTATCAATAAAGAACTTTTCCCAAGGTTCTAGAGCTAGAAATTAATACAATTACTCCCAACTAAATCTTCTCCTCTCTCTATTATTATCCTACTTAAATTATTAGGTATACCACGAAAGACCATTATTTGCTAAAAGGGAATACTGGAGAAACATAAGTCATGGACTTAGCTCCCAAAAATGTTTAATTGGGGACACAATACCCATACACAGAAAATGAAGGAAACACTGCTAGAAGTATAGCACAGGACTAAGTGCTAAATTGTGTAGAGCCCCGAGTGGGAGAGAGAAGCACAATTAGTGGGCACTGACATTACCTGGAAGACTTCCCAGAGGAGGGGAGGCAGCATGATCTCACAGCAGATAATGGCATGGATAGGTAGTAGGGCTGAGAGATGGCCGTTTCTCATGAGGCATGAACGCAGAGCATGACATGTCCAGAGGACAAAGAGGAAACACATCAAAAATGTTTTTTAAAAATTGTTTACCACCTTTGACTGAACTCCTTATGAGTTTCAGAAAGCAAAGGAATAAAGAACACTTACTCTGGTAAAAAAAAAAAAAAATCCTTCCACTTTTGATGTAAGGCTAAGAGATATCACATTCATTTGCTATATTTTTAATAATCCTATTTGCATTAAATAACAAAAATTTCTACTGGAGCTACTTTTCCTTTGAATTGTGATATGAAATAAGAAAAAGAAAGGCTACATCTTTCTTTTCAGGGCTGCCTGGTTATCTCCTGGTGATAATGCTTTGGTTTGCTACATTTAGTTAAACATGAGCAGAGTAAACAATATTGCAACTACTTTATTCAGTGTTGAGTTGGAAAGTAAAAAAACAAACAAACCAAAAAAACCTCACAAATCAGGATTTTATTTTTTTCTACTTCACCTCAGTAACATACTGAAGATGTCAGTGAAAAGGAGGAGAAAACCCTTAAAGGGGGGCTGCCACTACCTTTACTATTCATCTCCAACTCATCCCATGAGCTACTTTCTGACCTCGGAACACTTTCTCCAATATTAAAGCATTTCACTTTATCTAAAACAGTTTCTCTAAAAGTTTTCTCATTCCTTTTCAATGAACATTTAACCATACATTGTACTCGGTGCTGGAGGGAAAAAGAGAAACTGGATATTGTCCTTGTCTTAGACATTTTAGTAAATTTTCCTCCCTTCGCCCATCTCCTCCAGTATTTTCTTCCACACCTACACATCCCCCCAAAATCAAAGGCTGCTTTCCATAGTTGCCTTTACAGATAAAGCATTTCAGCAATAGATTTCCTCAATGACAACTTGATAGCTACTGATGAAATACATTCTTCTATGCTGTCAAGTACTTTGCCACTTTATATATCCATTTTTCCAACCTTAAAATCTGTGTACAACTATCAAACTCTTGAGTCCTTGTTACCTTACATGGGGATTTGCAATGTTGTGGTTTGCTATGTTTTATTAATAAAAATGCCCAATCTTTAACTATGTGGGAAAATTTAACTGCACCTTCTTTTTTGCATCAGGAAACTACAGGTTTTTATAACTATGTTGTCACTTCTGATTATATTATTACTAATGAGTGTCACTGTATTTGCTTCCTGGATGAAAATGCCAATCTGTGATTTTGCTAATGATATGAAAACTAGAGTTTGAGAAACAATGTTCTTCAGAACTATTGTTGCTCTTTGATGCTTTCTGCCTAAAAATACACCACTGTGTTTCAGGAACAGATAGTTAAGGGACCACAAGGTGTTTATTTTCTAACCTGGATTTATTACTTTGTTATTTTAGCTTATGAATTACAGGTTCTGTATATATCACAATGCTTGTCAATATCCACACATAAATCTTCTTGCTTTGACAATTAATCTGAAAAAGTCTCTGTACAGTCCGAGAGGGGAAAACCTATTTTGGGGAAACGTAATAAATGTCCATTTCCATCACAAAATATATGCTTCTCAGGTTCAATTAAACTCTGAATAATTCCCTTTGGAAGAGGAAAGTAATTCTCCTCCGTGTCCTTGTCATCTGCGATGTGGAAAGCTCTCTAGTAGTAAAGAATGAGTAATCACTTACATGACCCAAAAAGGTCTCTTCCTTCCATTTCCCTCAAGCATTGCCTTGGGCATCGGTAGGCACTGATAGAGGGGGCCATAATCTCCGACAGGAGTACTGAATCAGTCATGCAGGTCCCCCCACCTGCACTTTCATTCTCATTCTTTTTCTTCTCTCTTCTCCTAACAATTCCTTTTCTTAACCCATGACGCTCTTCTAGCTGTTTGAATTTTTACAACCTATCCGATGAAGTCCCTTGTGATCCTCAAAGCTTCCATAAAGCGAAATCTGCATTAGCGTTTATAAAACCAGTCGGTAGGAAAGACCATTGTGTGGGCCGACGCTACCATCGTTGTAACAGCCCTATAAGGTCTCGCTACAAAACCTGTGGGCCGAGTCAATAACTCAACCTACGACGGGGAGGGCAGAGACAGACACCAACACACACACACAAACCAATCCAACCGGAAAGATCACCGCGGCCCGCGGCCCGCAACGGGACGCTCGGGATGGCGGAGCGAGGCGGGGCGACGGCGTCCTCCGGGTTTCGGGATCTCCGCAGACCCCTCTGGCCCGCTGCTGACGACCGAACGGGCTCTCACCGGGTTAATTCTTCCGTCGCGGGGCACGCGGGGCCGCGCTCGCCAGGCCCGGCCGGCGCCCCGGCTGCTGCAGGCTCCTCCGTCGCGGGGGCCCTGGGTGCAAACCCTCTAAGATCCGGGACACCGTGAGGGAGGGAGCGGGGAGCGGGGAGCGGCCGTCACCCGGCGCGTTCCGAGGTCCGCCCGGGTCCTCCGAGGCCAACGGGCGGGCAGCGGGCCCTGACCCGGCCCCGGGCGCGAGGGGCGCGGGCGGCCGCAACAGGTGCCGCGGGGGTCGCCCCGGCCCGGCGCCGCGACCCCAGGCCCCGCCCGCCGCCGGAGCGCGACCTTTACCTGCGGCGGCCGCTCCGAGTCCCGGGAGGTCCAGGCCCTGCTGCCCTGCTCAGCCGCGCAGGCCGAGCTCGCCGGACTCACGACTGACCGACCGACAGACGCCTGGGCACGGCGACGGCGGGGCCTGTGGGCCACCGCCTGCGAGGTCCCGGCACAGGCCCTGTCGGTCCTGTCGGATCGCCAGGGAGGACGCGATCGCCTAGGCAGGCCGGAGGGGCAGTGTCTGCAGCCGGAGACACAGCCGCCACCCCGGCTCGGTGGCCCAGGCGATGCGCGGGCCCTCACGCTCGCCCGCGTTTCCTCACGGCGTTTGGTTCCTCCCTCTCGCCGTCCTTCTCGCCTTTCCTCCCCCGCCCCCTGGGTTGTCAGGGCAACCAGAAAGACGCCTGCCCCGGAGCAGAGGCGTTGAGGGGAGGCGACCAGCACTCGGGGCTCGGCCTGTATAGGGCCGGGGAGCAGCACACCATGGAGCCCCAGAGTAAGGAGGCCGGGGCCGGGGTCGGGAGCGGGGCCAGAGCCAGGGCCGGGGCCTCGGCCTCCCCCAGTAGCAAGCGTGGGCGCTCCGTGCGCGGCTCCGCGGGCTTTTAGCTCATTTGTCCTGGCAATGCGGTTCTCTTCTGTCCCTCGCGGTTTTCTCTTGGAGAGAAGAAAAGGGGCCTAAATCCCGCGGAGTGTGTCGGGTTAGGTGAAGAGCGCCCGTGGGTCTCGGCTCGGAGCGGGATGGACGGGAGAGCTCGGTGGTGTGGACAGGAGGACAGACACTTCCAGAATTTGTTCCTTCCTGAAATTGCCCCCAAACGAATCAACTTATAATTACTATTTCTGTCATTGTTGCTATAATTTTACTTTGGTAGTCTGGGTCCATTTATTATAAGTAGGTTTCCTGCTTCTAAAATATCAGCACTTTTGCAGAGTCTTGTATTCATTAGGATCCCCCCTTCCTTTCCCTCAATTAGTCTGCAATTGAAAGAAGAGAAACATTCTTAGAGGTTTACGAAGTAGGCCAAACAAACGTATTCTTTTTTTTTCCTTCTCATGTTAGAATTTTCTTTTCTTTTTCTATTTTATTTATTGATTTTAATGTTTGACAGAGGTGTGCAGTTGAGAGTTATCGGATCTAGCAGGAGATCTAATTTATTTACTTTTTTTCAACCCTCGTTAGAGATACGGAGTTCTGCCCTTCTCCCCTCTCCATCCAAACTAATATTTTATTGCCTTTTTGTTCCTAAAATAAGAACAGTGTTTATGGAGGTTGAGAAGGCCTTACACATTTTTCAAAGAATGCAGTTTGACTCTCAAAGCCAAGTCGTCTTTTCTTGTACAGTTTCAGAAATGAAGTACCCACACCAAAGCCATCCTCTGGCGGAAATGCTAATATTTTTAAAGGTTATTAGTTTCCAACAAAATTTTAAAGACATTTTCCTTTCCTTTAATTCATTTTCTAAGAAGAAAGGTGACAAATTGTGAATTATTTAATTGCTTAAGTTGGTAGCTTTTTAATACAATATCCTGCTATCTGCATTTATAAGTCTCTGGATTCTACATTTAATATACCCTATTGAAAAGAACTTTTAAGAAGTTTTATTGTTGTAAAAAAAATAATAAAATTTGCCAGTTTAGCCATTTTTTTTCAGTTTAGCCATTTTTTAAGTGTAGCATTCAGTGGCAGTAATTACATTCACAATGTTTTACAACTATCGCCACCATTGGAATAAGCTGAACATACAACAAAACTAAAATATTTGTCTCATATCAAACTGATGCCAGACTGTGTATGACAATGTGCTCTCCTTGGAGAAGAAATGAATAGAAGTGAAATATATTCTTTGGAAACAGCAACTATTTCTTTGGGTTTATGCTATTGTTTATATTTGTAAACTGTGAATTCCAGCTTCTTCAGTGCTCACTTTGTCTCTTCACTCACTCAAGGCACATTTTATGTTCCAGACACTATTCTAGGCATAGGAGATTGAGCAATGAATAAGATAGTGTTGGTTTTTACCTTCCCAGGAAAACTGAGCAGAGACTCGTACAAGGACTACTAAAGCCTCCATAGGACCTGAGTTTGGGGCCAGGATGATAGAGAGAAGGCTTCCTGGAGGAAGCAGTACCATACCTGAAGAATGACTTGGAGATAAATCAGCGAAGAATGAGGGAAAGGGGTTCTAGGTTGGAGGGAAGCCCCTGCACGTAGGTTCTGACATTTGAGAGCCGGGTTGGTTTTGGGGACTCAGGGTAGAAAATTAGTAAAGTTGAATCCAGGAGCGGGTGTGGAGGGGGAAAAAAAGATACAGTTGGAAAAGTCACAGGAAGCAGACCACATAGTTTTTTGTAAAACTATGTTAGGAACGTATTACATACATGAATTATAATTTAGATCTTGTCTCATTGAATTTATTTTTTTCATTGAGCTTTTAATTTTTTTTATTTTGTGTTTCGGTTGATTTATTTTTTGTTCATCTCTTTGAATTATGCGGTAGAAAATATTTTTTTATGTAATCTTATGCCTTCAGAATGACCATAAATTTATTCCCTTTCACGTATTCTTAACTGCTTTTGTTAATTTGATTTTAGGTAATTCAAACAACTATCATTTACCTTAGCTATTAGACCATTTACTGTCTAATAAATACAATTCTTGATAAATATTTACTAAATTATTTGCAGCTTGCAATATTTAAATGGCTGATAAAATAGCCCTCACATCCCTTTTAACCTCAGGATTCATGTCCAAAAAGATTTCACGTGATGATAATGGAGAATGCTGTGGATATGCTATTAACAACCAATATAATTATTATAGTATAGATCATTATAATTATAATGTAATCACTATTAATAATATTCTTGTAACAATGTTGTTTAGCACATCTCAAGCCTGGTGTTTAAAAGGTATCTTTGTTATTGAGGGGTTGCAAATAACATTTCGTAGTGTAGGTGAATATAGCATCAGTAAATTGATTAGAAGGAAGGCTCCTTATTTATTGCCTTTAAGGATTAAACACATATCCAAGGATAACACCGAGAAACTACTGGAAATAGCCCCCAAGTCAATCTTATCCATTTTATTTCCACATATTTAATTTTCTATTACTTTTAGGAATGACCTTTATTAACTGAGTCATTAAAATCCGATAAACATAAACTGTTCAAATCCCACAGCTGGATCATGCTGTGGCAATAGGCAGAGGATGACAGGAGCTACCACTGTTTGCCAGAATAATAATAAGTCAATGATCCAAGAAATGACTCCTCAGGGAAAGGGCAAATTAAATAAGTTCACAACCTTGGGATCTTCAGAGTGGTTTTTGGCTCTTGGCTTACACCTTTACATCTTTAATTATTTTCTTCTTAAATTAGCTACAGTGTCTGAAAGATAACCCATGTATAAAATAACGTGGAAAACACATCAGATTGCATTTGTTTTCTTTTAGAAAATACTTAAGTTCAACATACTATCTCTTCCCTAATTTCTTAGTTACAGCGCCAGGGCGTGGCTTTGGGGGGCTTTAGCCCCTCTTCCAAGATTGTCCTTAGTCCACCAAGTCACCCTCAGCGATTACACAGACAGTAGAAACTTGTATCTGTCAAAAGCAGCATCAAGATAGTGCTCCAGTACCCGCTTTTATAACCAGATTGCTGC